>JAZHYW010006892.1:0-90986 GCA_037355805.1 Ixodes ricinus
GGCAGTTTGAAGAGTGGGAACAAAACAGTAAATTTTGTCGCTAGCCAGGAGGGGGAGCTGGAGGCTGTCCACTTGCCAGGATCTACAGGTCCATGGCTATACCATGCAGGCTGCGTCACGAAAACACTGGCTAAATCGTTGTCTCAAAACTACTCGTCGCACATGGTGTCCACTTTGTTTATTATGAAAATCTCTTAAAATTTGACGTTCGGATAATTATGGTAAGTCAAAGATTTTCAAGTACTTGACTTTCTGTAATTACTAAATTCTTAGAAGTATGGTCAGGTCAGAGTAAAGACCTTAAGCTAAACTGCGTCAGATAATGTTAGAAAAGAAATAGTTTGACATTTTTTTCAAAAATATTGTTTAAAACAATAGTTTTTTTAAAATTCAGTTAGCCTAATAAAAGCTTATTCTTAGAGTGTCACCAAAATGTTATATTCGGTAGCGTAAGATGTCGGGGAATGCAAAGGAGTCAGGCATGCTGCCTCCGATAGGTTGAAAAAGGTCAGTTCTGCCTTAAACGTTTCAATTGCTAATAACAAGAGAACCAAAATGCGTGCATCTCTGCAACTCGAGCAGTTGCACCAACTGAAATCTTTTTTCATAAATAATCCAAATTCGACCCAACTTTGTGCCGGAAATAAGATCTCACATGTATACTTCGTTACATCATAAGCACAAACTTTGGAAAAGCTGGTAAGATTTCTGCGTATGATGCTGGACAGTGACAGCTGGAAAGAAACCATCCGAGACGCAGACACCCGAGTATATTCTCTTTTGCTTGGGCGTGCGTAGAACTGCTGCCTGTTCTTCTCTCAGTTCTTCCGGGCGGTACCGATAGAGCTCAACATGTTTTAAACTTTAAAGCAATCAGTGTGGCACCCCTTCACTGGCGGACAGCGGTACTTCTCGTAGGCTGCGATGCGGTGGACGGAAGGTAACCCCGTGCATGTCACGCTTGGGCGTCATGGCGCAGGGTCGCGAGTCTCCCCGAAGGATCATTCATGCAGAAAAACGTTTCGGGCCGACGGCGCTGGTCGCGCCTGAGCAAAGGAGGGTGCACACACAAGGACAAACTTAGTGTATTCTAGATGTTACATTCATCATCAAATTTCAGCATAAAATGTTCCTTGTGTGGCCGTCCTCCTTTGGATCAACGCGATCGTCGAAGCCGGCCGAGACGTGCGACTATATACCTCGGAAAGCAAGCCGATGAGTGCACCGTATACGCCGTGCTCTACTCGGCGGACACTTCGGCTGAGTAGGTAAGCATAACCCTATAAACTATTTACACCTTGTCAGTGCAAAATACAGATGGCCACCGCTGAGGCATTGGCAGTTAGCTGTGCATCTCGCCTTACCATAGGCAAACCGCAAGGGCTGGGGCGACCGTGACCCGATTTACTTTACAAATAGTAACCCTCCACGAGTGCCTGTGCGCAGCCTGAGCCGGCGTCAAACGCGAAGAGCCCGCGCTTGTAGCCGTTGTGGTAGGTCCATGCGGCAAGGTGAGTAGTAAACCTGCTTTCCGCTTTCCACCGCCGACGCCAGCCGGTATCCGAATAATATGAAAAGAGGCGATTCCAAACGGTGCTTCTTAGAATACAAAAAATATTGTGTATAGATACCTGTATCGTCCAGGGCAGGGTTCAAGATGTCCTCTGTTGGCGAGAACAAAACTTTCTAGTTGGCCGGGAACCTCTTTCAAAACTTGACTATATCTCCGTTATTAGCCCGTGAGCTGCACAATTACTCCAGTCGGTTGTGCTGGAAGAGGACTGTGCCCGCAGTAACAGCACCAGCCAAGTTGGCCCAGAAGTGGTGGTCGTGCTGGTCGTGCTGGTCATGCCGCCAGATCAGCGGGCCGTGCGACGCCATCGCATTTGCATGTTCCCTCACGGATACACGGCCCGCGCTGAATTCCTCTGATATCCTTCGACGTGAGCATCCTGAAGAACTAACTCACTTTCCCGCGGGCTTCGACGTGCACACTCTAACATAGGCTGCCATTACCAGCGATATGAAAAAACAAACGTCACCCGCAGATGCTTTCGATTAGATTCGCACTTCGCACATTCGTCGGCCCTTGCACACCTAGAAAGAGAAATTGCCGTTATGCGCGTGCGTGCCCGCTGGCTGCGCTCCGCGAGGCTCAGCCAGCGGTTGCCGCAACTGTCGCCATCTAGCGGAGAGCAGAGGTGTTTTTTCCGCTATTATGCGTGCATAGCCGGCCTCCGTTTTTGGCGGCCCTGCACAAACGGGCCGCCAAATATTACAGGGCCGCCTTATGGTTGCTCACGTTGCCTAAATGTGGGCTGGTTTAGACCAGCCTTCACCTCAGGCATCCTGGACTAAGGTGGTACCTCACAAGTCGCGCACTGAGGAAATGTTCTCACATAGAGAGACTGATTGAACAGTGTGCTGCAATCTCAGAAACAAGACGTTGCACTTCAAATCAAATGCACGCTTTTAAACAAAAGCTAGTAGTATTTATTGGGTAAGAGGTAGTAACCGCTTGTCACATATATTACTAGGTATCTGGTAACTGTAGTGATTAGTGTCATGCGAGTAACGGTTGGTGGTCGGTGCCCGCTCGGTTTGCCCCAGGTCAAGGAGCTGGGTAATGACATTTCCTAACCAACCTAGTGTCTTCTACCTTTATCTAGTAACTCGTCACCAGCCCTCTTCACAAGACCCAGGTGGGGCTAGCCAACGTCAAACTCAAAGTTGGCAAAAAACGTTAGTATCGCTGGGACAGATCTTTCCATCGCCGATATTCACCAGTTGCGCGCCGCGCGGACCGTGCTGGGATTCGCGTTTGGGTCGCAGAAAAGCCTTTACCGAGCGACCCCACTGACAAGGCGCAGCACTTCATCGGCGACAGCGTCTTCACATAGATAGCCATTCTTTCGGCAGGTCAGTGATTACAGTAGATCGTGACCAAAAACCTCACAAACGCACCCCGTCTTGAGAGGACTAAAGGGCTGCCTGTGCCTTCGCGCACGCCTCTCGGTTAGTCCTTGTTCGATGAAGTTTGTCCTCAGCATTTGCCTCGAGCTGCTAGCTAGCTCGAACGAGATTGTCCCCTCGCGGAGCAAATGAAAGTTCAAAGGACCAAACTCTGCCGCCCGTCCTTGTGAGACAATATTTTTGTTGCAGGCGTGTATATAGGCCCGCCATTGGCACTTCACCGTGGCGAACTCTGGTAGTGTCTGTTCAGGGTAATAGGTATGATCATATAAGTCTATCAGGTGCCCAGTCATTGCGTTTATTTTTGCAGGCCTGATGTGTGATTGACCTGCTGGATAGAAACGTCTGGTATCGGCGACTAAAGTGAAAGATTTTACGGTCTACTTTCCACACTGGATGTCTGAACTATAAAGCACTTCGACATTCTGCGGCCGTCATGAATGCTTATATAAAACCTTTTTGCTGTGGCATGGATGGCATAAGCGATAAGTCATATATCCATGACATTTAAATATAGGGGCGGCCAATAACGTGATTGTATAAAAGTTTCCAAAGCGCCCAGCGGCCGAAACAGAAATTTGAAACGGGTGGTGCTGTGATCTTTGTACACCACTGGGAACATCAGCATCGATGCTTGTTCTATTGTGTCAAACGCCTGGAAAGGGGTAAAAGTCAGAAAGAGTATTTTATGAATAAATAATAAAATAAATTCTTGCGGGCGATAAGGCGGTTAAATACTCGAGTCCACCTCCCCAATCATAGCGGCTCCATGTTTCTGTTCTTTTTTTTGATAACGTAATAGGCGATTTAGTTTTTCTTTTTCGGAAATTTAGAGATGTCACAAGTTGTATGTGTGTAACAATTGTTCATCACAATCATAAAATATATTTTACTACGACTCTTGAGAACACGGTACACCCATGAATTTGAACTGCAGAAAATATTAGAGGCGCGCAAGTGTTGTCAAAGGGGCATCGGCCGTCCCCCCCCCTTTTTTTTGTCTTCTTTACTCATATGGTAGCGACGAATGATCTCTATGATAGCTCTTTGCCACATTGCGCATCACAATTTGGTTGCTACAGCGCAAGTGCGGCCGCTGGAAGTTCCAAATGGGCCACCTTGGGCCCATGTAAAACTTGCCGGTGGAAGCGTTGCAGAGGTTGGGCGGCTGCGTGCTGAAAGACACGTTTTCTGCTCGGTCACCGTTAGTCGCCAAAGAGCTGCCGTTGAAAGCACGTGGAAATTTTTACGAAAGTTCAGCACCGCAGTAAAAAGGCATGACTCGTCGAACGCAAGTCTCGCGGTCAGGTGGCGCAGCACTACGGCGTGCCAAGGCATGTCCTTTGATAACGCCACCTTACCGCGAGACTCGTGTTAGGCGAGTTGTGTCTTTTAGCAATGCCGTTCTTTTATAAAAAGAAAAAAAAATCGCAGGTTCTCATAAGCAGCTGAAACCGTTTACACAGGGTTTTCCTAAATTTATTCGGTGAATGCGAACGAACCAGCAAACGTGTATTTCAGCACGCAGTTACTCGCCCTCTGCAATGCTTCACCATAGACTTATAATGTTCGCAAGAGGTTAAACAGGCGGTAGTGTCTATGAGATTTCCATGACGCAAATTGAAGCAAACAGCAACCAGTCTACTAATGAGGGTGCTCCCTTGCAATCCTATGGGAAAACACTCGTGCATTTTGTATCTTCGCCAGAAAATAAAATTCAACACTTTTGTTATCTGGGTAGTGCCGAATACAGTATGGTCCTTCATTAACTCTGAAAAAGTGTAATTGCTTTAGTTGGCACATTTTTCTTTATCAGTGAGCAATGTTTAACTTCGCTCATTTCAGGCCCTGAATGTGTGTTCCACAGCAGGTTTGTAAAAACAATCGACGATTCTATGCAAAATAACAATCGAAGGTAATATAGAGTGTGTTCAAGGTTTGCCAGCATTCCGGTGTAGCTTATATATTGCTATCATACCAGCTCTGTCGGTATATACGAATGACCCTCTTCTTGCATTTTTACGAGTGGTTAAATACATTCAAAACGTAAAGAATGAAGTACGTGGGCTATGAAGACCGTCCCCATTTTACTAGTTTCTATGCCGGCAGCTTTTATCAGGCACTTGCTCTCAAAGATTTCGAGCGTGCGGGCATGTTTTGAACTTACATCAAGCATCTTCGCACAAATCAAGAAGAATGAAGCAGTAGTTATTTATTGAAAATAGATCTATACTTAGGGTGACCACCTTCTTTTTAGAGAATGCGGGACACGCCGAGGGGAGGGGGGGGGGAAGGGGGAGAGCGAGGGGGAGGTAGGGGATTTATGAACGAGCACACCATGAACCTAGGATTTGTTAACACACTTGATATCCTGTGCTGTTTATACACCTGCAAATTGTATTGCAGCAATTAAACTAAAATACTTTTCACTCCCAGTGATACATTTTTATGCCAAATATGTTAATCATATGTTATCTAAATGTTTCGAAGTTGAAAGCATAAAAATCAACTACAGCAGAATTCAATGCCTCAAATTAAATTAAGAAACAGTTAATCTTTTTGGGGTTATTGTTTCCTGTCAACGCTTACTTTTATCAACATGGTCGCCAAACAAATGTTTAACATAGTGTTCTTCTTCGATTGTTGAGTTGCATGCTTTTTGCCTTGTGCAACTGTATCCACAAAAAAAAAAAATCCACAGCGATCCTTAGCTTTTGACACAGCGTTTTGAAAATAATTATAATATTGTATAATTTAATTCTTTGCCAAGCAATTTCTTTTCCAATATTTTGCCGTCAAGGGGTGAGGCACAAAGGAGCATGCGGCGTCGGTTTTCCTGCAAGAACTGACGGTCGCTTCCCGCAATTCTTGGACAGAAAATGCCGTACCATCACGATTTCTACGATCACCAGCGACCTCCGCGCTTCCCCGTGCCCCGTTGTTCCGCAGCACCATTAGTTGCAGGGTGAAATTTACAACAGCATTAAATGCGGTACATTTTGAGGATTTGGGAATTTCTTGCGGGACGCGGGACACGAGCCCTCAATGCGGGACAGTACCGCGAGTCGCGGGACGGGTGGTCACCCTGTGTATATTAGGTAGCCTTCAATTTATTTTGATCGTACATGCACAGGGAGTGTGCTGATACAGTGATACTGCGTAGTTCTTGCCGTCTCTCTTAATTTACAGGTACCCTTCGTTCGTTTGGCGCGTGAAATTCCTAATGCTGAAAAGCGCCGACGTGGTGTTCGCGCTAACAGTTTCCGACAGTGCACATAAATACATGTACGAAGCCGTTTTAGCACCGCTTTTAATGCAATGAATTGGAAAGAAAACGCCGTAACTGAAAAAAAATATTTTATCTGCCTGACTGAGAAATGTTCGACGCTACCTAGTATGTCCGAATTATTCGGGATATTTGCTCTTATAATCGAGCGCCAGAGAAAATGCACTCACTTTTTTTTCAAAGCGATTGCATTCCCGGAAGTCAATGTTTGACTGGTTATTGTGTGCTTCAATTTGCGGCAGCACACAAGCGCCAGATGAACCTATGCCGTACATTATAATAAACGCTGGGCTTCACCCCGGCCTTAGCCTCTCTATATTGACAAAGCCTGGTACCGCAACGGGACGCGGCCGCCGAAAGTGAAAACTTAGAGCGGCAGACAACGGACGAGAAGACAGTCATGTAACGAGCGCCCCGCTGCGGCGGCGAGACGCCGAAACATACTTCTCCCAGCGAAAGAATGTCCGCTCGTGCCCTTCGCATTCCTCGAGCCGCTCTTCTTCTCCTCGTCGGGTTTGAAAACCATGTTTCGGGTTCCTCGTCAGCTGCAAAAGCTGTGCGTTGAACACCAGATTCCCCCGAAGCGCTCTCTTCTACCAGACGTTCGCGGCTCCAAACCTGCAACCGGGCACTCTATGGTCTTCTGTCGTCGAACCGCCATGCCTTGTGAGTATAGTTGAGGCTGCGCCTCCGGCAGATTTTACACACACGCTCCTGCCAAACGCGCCTCGGCATGCGCAAAAGAGACAGAGGCTACCTTTTAGCGAGCCCGTTTCACTTGCAGCACCTCGTGTCCACGCGTGCCCACTCTCCGCGGCGTAAAAAAGCGAGTTCGTTTCGGCAGGCACTCCACGAGTGGTTGCACTCTCCGAGTTCGTTTCAGTGGCGGCACCCCACACGTGCATGCACTGGCTGCACCGAGAGAAATCGGGCGTGCGCCGAACCGCAATCCCGCTATGCCTCGCTCCGGCGAGGCAGGCCAGGAGCGGGAGCAGAAGACGAGGTTCGTCTGCTACGATGTGTCGCGGAACAGAAAGGAAAAGGTAGATTTTCTGATAGAAATCGCGTCCCGCGAACACTGAACCAATCGCAAACTTTAATTGTGAGCGTCTGCTATTTCATGAAGGAAGCAATTGACAAACCGTGCTGTATATGCAGGTTTTAAGTCGCTCCGCTGCCGTACAGACGCTGAAATATATCACTGTGTCAAGAAATGCTCAGAACAAACGCATCAGCGGCCCGCGAAGATATTTATCACCATCCGTGTGCGGGTGAAAAATTGAACATTCGTCGACAAAACTCCCCCAGCAGAAACCTCTGACTGCCCAATAAGCATCAAGAAAGCTAAACCTAGTGACTTTACCCTGGGGCTTGGGCAACATCGTCATGTTTAACATTTACCTACGTCAGCTAACTTGCCCGTCGTATTTTGTTCCGAGAAAGCTCTCATTCTCGACGCCCTCACCAAGGCTAATATCTGATCCACCTGTAATGACGATCGAAATCGAAAGTCCCATGAAAAGTTTTGCTGGATATTCCAACATACTTGTTTTTAATTTGTACCATTTCAGTGGTTCACGCATAATACCATGCTCAAACGGATTAAGCTTCTGCTCGGACAGCATCATCAGTTTTCTTCAGTGTAAACGGTTATGAGAATTGAAAGATTCCAACCAGTTGCTTTGTAGACAGCTGGTTGAGGAAATTTACGCCGTTTGTAACTATCTCTACGACAGCCGAGTTGCTTGAAGTCATCGCAACTATAAACTACAGGTTGCAGCGACCAACGTTTGCAGATAAACGTTGGTAGTGACCTGCACCTTGCATTCACACCCATCACTCCGAACAGAAAGGCGCTAGTTTCGGTTTGAGGTCGGCACCTTTTTCTACGACATAGATGGCGGCAGCATCAGTCTTCCTGCACTCGGTGCATTTGGCGAGTTCGCTCCAGAGTGCGATGCATTCTGGGAGAGAACTCGAACGGTGCCAATGCGTGTGAAACGAACTGGCTATTTGTCTCTACTGCAGTCATCGAACGCTTTCGACTGCGAAAGCCAAACGCCGGGCGTCGGCGTTCCCGCGTTCTAACGCGTTCGACGTGCGTACTCAAGACAAAGGCAGCTGGCTTTAGGTCTATTCATTCCAACCAGTGCTTGGCGTTGTGACGTCCCCGCGCCCTCTGGTCTCCTCCTCCTCCTCAGTTTCTCAGCGCATAGGCGCTTTACGCACGCCAGATGATAGGCGCCATTGCTGACCTTCTCTTGTCTTACCCAGATGCCGAGCAAATGAAGCAGGCATTGACGATCCTAGGGTGAAGGTCTGCTAGGGAGAGGGACACAGCAGAATCCAAGAGGTATATAAACTGTCTTGCTGTGGTGAATATGAAGTGAAATGAACGGAATTAGATGAAACAAAAACTGAAGGCCGGCTGTGGTGGCTGCAGCCATGCAACCGCTAAGCGTCTACAACATCCTGCTCTCATTGTTTTTTCGTTAGAACCCAAATTATTGCTCAGACTTCAAAAAAGCGAAATGCATGAATGCTGAATTTTGTAGCCGCATTTGTAAGCGCACGGTGCTGCAGCGAGTTTCGCCGCAAGAGGTACACTTCCACTCGGCTTCCGTGGTTCTGCTTTGCAGGAAGAAAACTCAATACGTGAGCCAGAAAGGCCGCTACGCCCACCATTATGTTCCCGTGCTCTCGAGCAGGCGGGGAACACTGTAGGGTCTCTGGTCGCCTTGCAGGTCGAGACGTGAACTGCGTGAGAAATAAATGACCGACACGCACGTCCTGCCTTCGGTGTCCGCCTCCGCCTTGTCTGCCTTGGCGTGCCTTAGGTCATTAACGCGGGGAGCTCGGAAGGCGTTCACCTCGAAACTAACGCGGGGACAGGAGATGGTTCATTAGCTCCCCACTAGGGAAGAAGCATCTACCGAAGGAGGGTAACGCACTCACCTACCTTATTTTTGCCATAAGCAAAAGAAAACCTGCTGCAGGGATCCCCTGAAGGAACGAACCATTTGTGTCGTTTCAGATTATACGGTGCGCCAAGAACGGGAGAGTCAGTATAAAAATATAGAACGGTTCAAGTGGATGTAATGTGCTTGGGACTGAACTAAACCAAAGTGCTAGGGACAGAACTGAAAAAAATAAACAAGGAAAAAAAAGGCTTCTTAACTTCGCGATAGTAGGCAGTGGACGATTCCTTTGTAATAAATAGGGGCTTCTCACTCTGGTACAACGACCCTTACTAAACGTAGAAAATAATAAAAAAGTTTAAAGTTTTAGATTGGTAGCCAAAGGTTTCTTTCCACGACACTTTGTGGCAAGTTCATGAAAGTGTGAGTGGTTGCAGCCGTGAGGTAAGGGCGCCGAGGTGGTTCTTAAAGATCCGATATTGTTTGACGTGTACAGAAACAGGTTGTTCTAGGGAAATAAAATAATAGATAAAGTTATTGGAGTGTTTGAAAATGCTTTTTCCAGATTGTAGAGTTCTACGTGACTATTGTCGTTGATAGGTTAAGAACAGAGTAGAAGATCCGCCTCGAGTAAATGCTTTGTAGGTTCGATTACATGTCGGCGCCTTTCAGGCACACAGTCAAGAGCAATTTCTCCGGAGGAGGGAATAGTCACCAGGTATATGACGTTTCACAGTTCCGCATGTACGCCAGGTTCGGGCTTGCGTACAAGTGTAGTTCGTCAATAATCTGTCTCCAATATCGCAGCTGCCCCATCCCACAGCCAGGCACTCTTAAGTCCCGTTCAAACTGTACCATTTTCTTGCGTTCCGTGTTGCTGGGAGCGTACGTTTGCTTCCTTCGAGTTACTACCTCGAGCCACCGGGACATTCGTGCTTCCTACGAAGAGCGGCATCAAGCCAAATTGCAACTAAACGTAATTTTTGTTCTTGAAAAAAAAAAAAAGAATTAGGTGTTTACAATTTTTTGTAATGCCGAATTAGAGCGCAGCTCTTGAGGAGAAGGAAAGGGTATGCCCTACCTCCCCTCCGTACCCTCCCTCCTCTCCTCCTACTCCCATCACACTTAGAAGAAAAATTTCGCAAAATTTTGTGCTAAATTTAGCGAAATTTTCTCCGCTACATTTAGCGGAAAAATTTTCCGCTAAATTTAGCGGGAAATTTTCCGCTAAATTTAGCGGGGAATTTTTCTGCCAATTTTAGCGGAAGAATTTTCCCGCTAACTATAGCGGGGAAATTTTCACGCTATATTTGGCGGGGAAATGTTACCGCTACATTTAGCCGGGAAATGTTACCACTAAATTTAGCGGACAATTTTCCACTAAACATAACAGAAAGATTTCCCCGCTAAATATAGCGGAAAAATTTTCTCGCCAAGTTTGGCGGGAAGATTTAGCGTAATTTTTCTCACTAAATTTAGCGGGAAAAGTTTTTCGCTAAATTTATCCTGAAGTGAAATGTTTTCCCGTTAAATTCTGCGGGAAAAGTTTGAGCAAATTTGTTTGCGAACTTTAGCGGGAAATTTTATCATAGTCCAACGCGCGGTTACACCCGCTTGCATTTTTCCCATAATGCAACGCGCGCGGTTACGCCGACGGTGACGGCGACTGCGACGCCGCGCAAGCCGAAAACGGGCGTCCTAAGAGCTAAACTCTAAAACAATGCAATTCTCTTTAGTATCACCTAGGAAAGGCACACATCAAATATTACGACCTAATTACGTGCATTCCTTAACGATCCGGCAAACTTTGCAGCGCGCCAAGATGCCGAAATCGACTGACTCTTGCCGGCGAATTGAGATGCAACCAAGAGCGCAGTCAGGGCTACGGCGTCGGCGGAGCCAACATTGAGCTAAACCTCATCACCATTGCCCCCTTTCTTTTTCATTTCTCTGGGCAAGTATAACGGGTAATGTCAGCAACGTTTTCTCTCGGCGCTCAGCGGAGTATGGCGGTGTCCACGCGTGATTGGCGTAACGCGCCTGCGCAGCGCACTTCTTGGGAGCCGTCCGGCCGTCCCGCCGTTTACTGCCGTCCCCAGCGTCACAACGGCCGTCGTCGTGTCACCGTTTGTGATCATTGTCTCTCGGAGTTTCGTTCACACTATACGTGAGCAGACTGATGCCCCGGTTGCGCAGACGTCATGGAATGTCGTAGACACCAATCGTGGTGAAGAGTGAGGTGCAGACAACACTTGCGCCCGCCTGTCCCACGCTCGATCCAACGATGGCCAGCAGGCCCGCCCCCGACCCTGCCCGTCATTGCGAAGAGGACCAGGCGAGATCTCGTACCACGTGATAGCCATGTGTTTTTTGGCTGCCCAAGCCAAGGTTGCCAGACGGAGCAGACGTTTCGGTGTCGATTTCTGATCGTGTTGAAAGTAAGATTTAAGAATACATATATCCCTTTTTTCGCGAAGCAAATCACGTAGTGTGTTTTCTTAGTGCTGTTGAATATGAAATCACTCATTATCCCGAAATTTCCAGAACTGAGCGGAGTTGCCCTTTAAAAGAAAAGCTTTACGCGCGACACACGAAGCATGGATGGCGCGGCGACTCTTGGTAGTATCGTAATGTAATTCGGCGTAAGAAACTGTGCGAATGGGCCTTCGAATTGGTCAACTAGAAACGCCGCTCGGGCGTTCTCCCCACTGCGCGGAGAAGCACAGCGCCGCTCGTGCCAACGGTCAATCAGAGCCGGCAGCCGGTATTTTTCGGGGTGGCGATTTTCCGGCCCGATGCGGCCGGCCGCGCGCAGCGCCGGCTCCGATGTTGCCCCGCGAGAGTCCAAAGTGAGCGCTTGGGCGTTGCGTGTGTCTCTCCGCGTGCGGATCGTTAAAAGCCAATCAGGGGCGTCTGGCATGCCGTCTGGAACGTGCCGGGGGAACTTCCAGAACCCTTCGCTTGCAGAGGCAGATCGCCACTGGGGCGAGCGAAGAATGCAAGCGTGTGTGTGGCTAACGGACTCTCTCTCTCTCTCTACCTTCTCCTTTTCTTCTACTTTCGGAGGAGGAGGAGATTCGGATTGCGTGCCAACGCATGCAAATAGGCATTGCGCGCAAAGCAGCCCTCGAATTTCTCACCGACTGTTTGGTTCCCTGTCTACGCGTTTCTCCGGCATAAAACTTTCATCCCGGTTTCGATCTTTTTTTTTTCACTTTTGTTTTTGCGAGCGATGCCTGAAAACGTTTTATTTTTCGAGTATGCCCAACCCGCGAATGACTTTAATTTCTCGCGTATTGTTCCCCGGTCTTGCTCAACATGTTTTGGCCTGCGGGCTCATTTTCGAAGTGTTCAAACACGATTTAAAGGTTGTTTCCGGGTAGGCGCTTTCAAAGCGAGAGCGCTGGCTAGCTAGACACATAGAAGTAGGCCGTACGTACATTTTACACGACAAAAATGCGCACATTACAACAGGTGAAAAAAATGATTTGAGCGTGTTCTTATTTGAAGGTCTGATTTACCGGACTAGATTATTCGAGTAATTTGAAAGCTGAGCGAGAAATGAATGCACATGTATTTCAACGATTCCATCATGAAGTCAAAATCTTTTCATCGTTATTATATTGTGTGCTCAGTATTAAAGGAAAACAAGATTATGAACGTTGCTTGAATTTCATGTGCACCCACTGCACTCAATGGTTGAAGGAGCACAGCAAGAGGAAAAGAAACTTAACGGCTATAGCCCCTCCTAAAATTACGCCCTCGTACGGTGGATCTAAACATACTGCGAAGTGTCGTGCGCAAAATACGCTAACAAGCTTGCAAGTCTATAACTGATATTATACTGACTTACAAGCTTATATGTACGGAACGCGTTACTAGTAATAGCCGATTCACACGACGGACCGAATCGTGGTTTTCGTCCACGGACTGTGTACCACGTGACCGCCACGTCACCGATTTTTGCGATCCGCAACTCGTCCGCCGACGCGGGCGGATAAAGTAGAGCGCCTTTTCACTCGAAGATTTTTGGCGGCAGATTGACTTGAAACGTGTTTAGTCTGGCAACATTACAATGTTTTTTTCGACGAATGAAATAAAATTGGCGCATCGTTGTTTTTCTGCGTTCGCTGATTCATTTTGTCGCGCGACTCTTGTTCCACGTGTGAAAGATACTGCAGAAACTTTGTCCGGCTGACGCGACGGTTCCGGTACTCCTCGGGTCTGAGTCAAGAAGCGCCTGTCAGAACTCGTCTCAGAACGCTGCGATAATTCTTGCCCGTCCAATCAGGCTTTAACCGAGCAAGGCCTTTCTTATGGCTGTGGTGTGAGTATCTCGAGTGTTGTGCAAGCGCGGAGTGCGTGAAGGCATCTCTAAACGCACCTCCGCGAGGCCAGAATTTCGTTGCTTTAATGCCGATCTTCTAGAGCAGGACCATGCCTGTGTCACTGTCATGCCCTGCTTAGTAAATTGCTAGTGGTCTTTCGTGCGAAGCCTATCACGGTGTTTTGTCTCGATACGTACGTAACAGCGGCGTATAATTCTTTACCGCGGTATGCAAACGTCGATTTTCTTCGGACAGCAGTGCTGCGGTGCGATGTTGGAGTTTCGCGGCACCGTGGGGTGGCGAGCAGGTTCGGTCCGTCCTCGCTGGCGTCTGCTCGTCGTCTCCCTCGTGCGAATGCGCTTGGGAGACGGACGAACCGCGGATATGGCGTCACGTTGTCAATCCGTCTGCGGATTAGTCCGTCATGTGAATCGGCCAAAACGAGGTACTTTACCTAGTTACTTTTTTCGGTAACGTATAACCTATTTAGTTACATTTGAGAAAGCGAACAAGTGACTGTACTTAGTTGGTTGTGAGGCCAAATAATGAGTAACAATATATAGTTACTCATGAGGACTAACGTGTACAACACTGTTTAAACAGTTTGGTTTTAATTCTAACCTGAGTATGCGTCTATCGCGACAAAGCAAATGGGCAACCCTAAAAACAACTAAACAATATGACAGTAAAGCAGCGTTTATCGGTGAACACATCAGTCAAACTCTACAGCTGGGAATGTCCTTCATCAACGAACACCATTAGGTTCGTTGGTTGAATTTTCTAAAATCATGCACAGAGCGAATTAAAGCTCGGAGGTTGCCAACACGAGAAGGCACAGAACCCGTTGTCAACATTTAACTCTAGAAGCAGAAGAACAAAAGAGAGAAGGGAATCCAAGACTCGGGCATACTCCAGGGGATATCAAGGGGCGAATCATCAGAACAAGACAACCGCTTGTTATTCTTAATTTCTCGGTTTCTCTTTGTGCCGGTCGGGTACCTGCTATTCACAATGAAGGTTCGGTTCGCGAAGATTCACCAGCTCTTTTGAGGCCCAACACAGCCGTTCCTCAGAGCGCGTCGGAAGAACGACTGTTTAGCGTCGCCGTAGATGTACGTATTCCCAAGGAAGTGGGGAAGCATAACTGATGAACACTTCGAGAGGCAGCCACTGCTTAAATCCAACGACTACTGAAAAGAAAACGATGAAGTATTAAACAAAAGCAGTTATGTATTTAATCGTCAAAATAAAGAGAAGGTAATTCGTTACTATTGAGGTAAAGTAACGCGTTCCTTTTGAGAATCGGTAACGAATAACGTAGGTAGTTACTTTTTGAGCGAGTGAGGGGTAACGGTGTTTATTTTCTTTATTGGATAATGTTTACATGTCAGCTTTACAAGAAACTGTATACAATTAATAGACGTCATTTTTATGGTGTTCATTTGCGCGCCACTTCGCAGTATTTTCAGAACTACAGTAAGACGGCACGTACTTTTTGAAGGGATCTATTAACATAAATGTGTTATAACCGCATAGGGCTATATGGGTCCGTAAAGGGCAATATAGCCCCTATGGGGCTATATTGCTTAGGTGACCTTGACATCAGCATGTCACATGACAATCTGAAGATGTCATGTGGTGTAATGTCAAGTGATGCCGTGGCGTGTCATGATGTCAGGTTGCTCCATGATGTCACGGTATACCCTGACGTCACGTGACGCTTAACGTCATGTCACATTGATATCATGACATCATGTGACCCCGTTACTTGCGTTAAGTCACAAAGTCACATGACCTCGCGACGTCAAGTGACGTCACACACATGTCGTGTGCCCAGCTCATTCCTAACATATACTGTGCGTCTCCGAGGTTATCAGATATGATCGATACATGCTTCATTTTTGTTCGAATGGAGCACCGAGTAGTGAAGAGTAGGAGTTCGTGCGTGACGCTGACGGTGTTGTTAGAGTGACGTCATTGCCATCTAAAGGCAGGACTGGCTGACGAAGCACACTGCGCGACACTGTTAGCACGAGACGACTTCGGCGCCTTTTCCCGTTATTTTTCAGGGGAGTACTGGCGGGCGCAAAATTTCCCCTTAGGTTAGTACAACAACTGAGCCCTTTCCGCCATTCTTGTGGTTTTCAAATCGTCCTTAAAGATTGAAAGATAAACAGAGACGACCGGCGATAGTTTGTTTGAACTAACAGTCACGTGGAGTGTAGACGTCACTACTTATGCTCTGTAACGCGCGAGTCTTGCTCATATTCCCGCCTGAAAATTTGGGCAAGGCGTGCAGTCACCGCAATGCTCGTGGTGACCGGACATGTTTGTCGTTTCGGGTCTCTGTTGGCTCATTCTGAGAGCTTTATCAACATAATCTCTCGTTTGTGTCTTTTTCATAAAATAATTCATCAAAATGTTACCCTTCGTCATGAACTCATTACTCCACCATTCTACATATCTGCTTGCATTGATCATAGCCACAAGGGTGGTATTCCAAATTTTAAAACTTCATTATTTCAATATTTGTTTATGCCACAAACATCTATAGACTGGAACCCCTTCCGATTCGATTGCTAACATCACTGATGTTGTTATGTTTAAAATGCTATTACTAATATGTGCACTTTATAGTTGCTATTTTACAGCTCTCTCCCCTCTTCAATGTACATACCTTAAGGGTATTTGAAATAAAGAAAGAAAGAAAGAAAAAATTGTACTCGAAATTCTTAATTTATTTCACGTATTAATTGGGATTCACCCGAGATTTATTTGTAGCCTTTTCCTCATAGATGGCCCTGATATTTTTGGAACAAACGAGTAGCTCCAAGCTGCGAATGCAGCTCTGGCGCTAGGGGTTGGCGCGGACTACGGGTTGTTCGCGTCGACCAAGGCGAGCTAGGTTTTGTTCGCCCTGCGTCCGCCGCTACCGGCAGTTCTTTGACCGGCTTTGATTTCCGACTGGCTCCGAAATCGGAACCACGTTCGAACCATTCAGACGAATTTTATGAACACCTTATTGGCGGAAGGTGTTGTGCGTCGGTAGTGTCTTCCAGGTCTTTCTTTCAGGTCGAAACAGAGGCATCACCACTGCATAGGGCTGCAGCTGTTGGAGGGAAACTAAAGGTAAGAAAAACGGCAGTCCCTCATACTCTGCCTGTTTCTTGTTAATTTTGGTTTATCAGACATGAAATAAGCACTTACTGGATAAACCATACCTGCTGTTCGGGTGCATATCACATGAGCGAAAGTCGTTTTAGCAAACAGCGACATTCGAGCGAATCGACGTTTTAGCGAGTAACAAGGGCACGTGTTAAACCCCCCCCCCCTTCCCCCCCCTTCCCCCTCTTCCGCCCGCGCTGCGCTTACGCCGTTTCGCGGCGACACTCTACGCCCTCTCATTACAAATATGTGAATCTGAAATGTGCGCAAAATGCGGAAATGTGAATAAATTGAGACTATATTTTCCGCGTTGGTCTGGCAAGAGGCACTATTTACGACGTGAAACGATTAAAGACATCGTTTTTTTTTATCGGTTGTGCATTCCACTTTTATTTTCAGGTACCAAATATATAGAATTCAGTTATTTAATTTCTATACAACAGTAAAGAAAAATCTAGATTAACATAAAAAATCCGTGTTTATATGACTCAAAATCCATATGTTTACTAAAGTCATACATTTTACCTGAACCAAAATGTTTTCGCGAACTAAGGTTGGTCGCCTAAAATACCCGTAATTGGTACAACTTTGCGTCGCAGTATTAAAAGTTGAATCGTAGTTGTGCCCTTGAACTAACGAATTAATTACAGTGCATAAAATCATAAAATGGGCACATCGTCTCCATATGTACCATGAACTATGGTTTATGAGATACGTTACACGATATATACATATATCTATATTATGACACAACTGAGCTAAAAGCAATAAAATTTCAAAAATGTCACGAGAGTTATAGGACAAACCCTCCCAGTCTATCTCTCATACAAACACTGAGCGTCAATCACAATGCTTGTTTTTCTAACCAACATTGTTAAAACTCAGCACCAGGATGCAGACGACGAATCATGCAGAAAGGAGTGACTGAAATTGTTCATTATAATTTATAAGCACCTTCATACTCGGACCGAATCTAGCCTAATATGGTTCTTCCCCAAGTAGACATTTTCTTATACAGGATAAACTGCCATAGCCAAGATATGCAGGTTTCTTCTCGACAACATGCCGGTCAATTTAATTTGCAAACAAGCATCACCCTTGCTAATTGATAAGTGTTTGTTAAATAAAACAAAGTGGTATTTCATGTACTAATCGACATGGAAGCTACTTAATTGGATACTTTCTGACGGTATATATATATATATATATATATATATATATATATATATATATATATATATATATATATATATATATATATATATATATATATATATATATATATATGTGTGTGTGTGCATGTCAGGACGGCATCGTTATTTAAATTAGCTTCAAAATCAGAAATTACTTAAGGCTCTTTGTAATCGCTTGAAACGTGTCTATCGAGGATAAAAATGGCGAAAAAGATTTGCAAAGCATATTTCAGATAATTTGGAGGTGCATTTACTTATATTATATATCTTTGAGGTGATCGATCTTCTATTTATGTTGCCAAACCTTCAGTCAGTAATTAAATATATTTTTATTATCACCGATAAATTTGACTTTATTAAGTTCACATAACCGCTTGAGACCGACACGGGAGTACGATACTCGAAAGTACGCCAGCTGTTTAATCTGCGGAAACGTGTTTTTGTTCGCTGTTTTGCAGTGAAAAATACCAAGTTGCAGAGCATGCCTAAAAGGACTTTGTGCTCACATCATAGATCGGAAAGCAAATACACGAAATGGGCAGAAAAAGAAGACGACTGGTGATTTTTCTAAACAATCCCTTACAACGCTTTACGGCAAAAAGAGATGCACACAAAGGCGCGCATTCTATTCCTACCTAAACATAAATTGCGCGAAGGACAGACGAAGATTCTTAGAATCCTAATACAAATCATATTTGGGCATCAGCTTGCCTGAGCTCGAAACTTCGTGAGATACTGCCTTTGTAGGGTAATGTTATAATCGGTTTTACGTGCACTTGTTTTGGGTCCTCGCTTTACAACACTGTTCTTCATCAGTCATGTCCTCTAACATTTCATTAGGCTGCCATAGGTCATCACGAGACTGCTATAAATACTCCACAACTTTACAATTTGGTCATGTATTGCTAGCGTTTCGAACATCGCATTTCACCAGAAAACCGAGCTGCTTAACATGGTTTGCACTTGACGTCATTGCAGACTTGTGCCTATCTCAAATACTCTACACAAGATACTGTGTTTCAGATGCTTTTTGAAGTATCTTGGTATCTTGCAAACACTTTTGATCGAGAGTATTTGATACTCTATTTTAATTACAATTCCGAGTATCTTGTGCTCATTATTTCAAATACAGTTTTGACATTCCGTCAAGATCGGAAAGCAAATACACGAAATGGGCAGAAAAAAGCAGATGACTAGTGATTTTTCTAAACAATCCCTTACACAACGCTTTACGGCAAAAAGAGATGCATACAAAGGCGCGCATTCATATTCCTACTTAAACATAAATTGCGCGAAGGACAGACGAAGATTCTTAGAATCCTAATACAAATCATATTTGGGCATCAGCTTGTCTGAGCTCGAAACTTCGTGAGATACTGCCTTTGTAGGGTAATGTTATAATCGGTTTTACGTGCACTTGTTTTGGGTCCTCGCTTTACAACACTGTTCTTCATCAGTCATGTCCTCTAACATTTCATTAGGCTGCCATAGGTCATCGCGAGACTGCTATAAATACTCCACAACTTTACAATTTGGTCATGTATTGCTAGCGTTGCGAACATCGCATTTCACCAGAAAACTGAGCTGCTTAACATGGTTTGCACTTGACGTCATTGCAGACTTGTGCCTATTTCAAATACTCTACTCAAGATACTGTGTTTCAAATGCCTTTTGAAGTATCTTGGTATCTTCCAAACACTTCATCGAGAGTATTTGATACTCTATTTTAATTACAATTCCGAGTATCGTGTACTCGTTATCTCAAATACAGTTTTGACATTCCGTCATTTTCCAGGTTTTTCGGTATGAAGTGGCGTGGGCGTGGCACGAGCAAACGTGAACATTCTTTCGAGCAACCAAATCCTGTTGCTAGCTCTCATTAGCTACGGTGACTTTGATTGAGCTCGTGAAAACATCGCTTTTGCACCGATTGACTCATATTTCAGCCCGAAGTTCGTACAATGCAGGTTTCCCCTCGCTTCCCAAAAGCGCCTTTTGTTTCCATATAGTTTCCCCAGAAAAATCCTCAAACAAAAGGTGTGGTTTTACGGAAGTAAAGATGCCACCCTGAGGCTCAACGCAGACCGGGAAACGACCTACGATAACCATGCAGACTTGAGTGTCAAGAAAATAACAAATAGAAGAAAAAGTGGACACGCACAAACACACAAGAACATTTTTGTTTTGCTTTTTGCATGTTTGACCCCGCTAGGACAAAACGTGGAGGTTTTTTTTGTTTCCTTTCTTTTTTGTCGTTAGTCCGTCTCCTTTTGCTCTCGCGAACACTGTCTGTAAGCGAACATTGATAAGCAGAGAATAGTACAGGACACGAACTACGAGCTGGATGACCTTTCAAAATGCCAACAAAGTGTTCCCCAACGTTGAGTGTGTTTCTGAAAGCAACCGCTGCCGTGGCCATTATGTGGGTTCTCTTTGTTATGCATTCACTCATATTCGTATCCCAAGTTCGTTTATAGTGAACTCCCAATATATGGAATGTGGATTGTAGTTAAACAAGGCGTCTAAGGTGCGCCGCAGGACGTGATATTCAGCGATGGCACTATTGGCAATGCGCTCTGACTCGTTTGTCACCCCCACATCTCGGTGTTTTCCAACACAAGGCCTGTGCATATGCCGACAGGCCTTTTGGGCATGTTCATGTCATCTTTTTAATAGAGCGCGGGGCACAGTGTAATGCAAAAATAACAAAAATTAGTGAAGTGACGTTAATGCCGGATCTTTCCCGAAAGCAGTCGTCAGAGGATGCGAGCTTGACCCACTTGGGTTTTTGTGCCGAGCTGGGCAACGTGCATGCTGCATTGTTCATGCAGGCCGGACTGGTATCAAAAGAGCCCCTCCTCCACCTCAACGGAGAACACGAACGCCAGCTGAACGCTGACGACGCGTTCGGTTAAGTCAGCCGAGCGCTCAGTCATTGTATTTTATGATGTAGAATAACCGAGATTGTGGTAAAATCGGGGAAACTTGGTCGAAGAAAAAAAACGTTCTTTTCCCCTGTCATCTTTTTTCGACCAAGATTCCCAGCTTTTACCACAGTCTCTGGTATTCTGCATCATGATCGACATCCACCAGCTCGCCTGCGCACTCACTGTTTTTTCATTTTATTTGTTGTCCCCATCCATGTAGTTCTAAAGTTAACCGCTTGGAACGCCACGGTCTGATCTCCTCCCCAATAGCTAATCGACATCTTTCTTGTTGTCCCAGAAATATTTTGTAACATCTATCAGTGATATCACCACGCGCGTTGCCCAGCGAGCGCGTGGCCGAATGCTTACCGCGCTTGGCACTTGCGCGGAGGCTTCGGGTTCGGTTGCAGGGAGCGGACTCCTCTTTTATTTATTCTTTCAACTTGAAATTCTCGTAAATTCCAGCATCTTGTCGTCTGATCGAGTTACGAATGTTCTACAAGCCGAACTTTCTACGCCGAATGTTCCAGAAACCCACGCGGGTACAAAAGGTGCTCCGAGTGGTGGTACGGAGTCAGTCTCGCCACGTGGTCTCGCCCCAGCGCTCGATCCTGCTGTTTCGCCGACATCGACGCCTGTGAAGCTAGCCTTTCTCTATTTTGTTTTGGGCACAAATTAGCCCCATCAAACTTTTAGTTTCTTCAGTTATTCTCCGCCTCATAATTTGTTCATTCGCGACAATACCCTGCTCCTTATAGTTAGACTGCATAAAATAGCCCTACAATACTTTTTTTTCTTTTTCCGTTTTGTATTGTTGAGTGCTAATAAAACATTCTGGTAACCCAGATTTGTGCAGCTGTATAATTGTCGTTGTCACTGACGTCAATACAAAATATGAAATGCGGAAGTATCTTCAAGAAGTAATTGAATTACATTTCTAAGTATTTGTATTCTACTCAAGATACTTTACACTGAAAGTAACTTGAGTGCTATTTTAAATACTTTATGGAGCAGGTATTTAGTAACTTAACTTAAATACTTGTCTCGAGTATTTTGTCCAACACTGCGTCATTGCACCATATGTTGGTGGTCCTTGAGAGTTGTTCTTGCTGAGAAACTCAAATCCGGTCGGACAAAATGCACACTCTGAAAGGTTCGCGCTCAGTGCAAGCCATGTATTTAAGAAGCAAACATTTTGTTGCTTGGCGCATCGTCCTTATGCACGACGCGAGCGTCTGGCACGATGAAAACGCACTTTCTGGCAAGAGAGTTTTTGCAAACAAAGTAGTACCAACTAGTCCATCTCTCACTATAGTTTCCGGGACAGCGCTTTGTTGTATGGGTCGAAGATGCGGGGCAGAGGAACCTTTACGACACAGTGCGCTTTTCAATATATCCTTAAATCTAATAAAAAAAAAGAGAGGGGGCCCTTCCTTTTTTTTTGTTGCTTTTTAAGAGAATACTTTTTATTCCTGGGCGACTGCCTCTTCCGTTTCGGGGTGTGTTCATTCGACTATTATATTTGCGTCACTTGTCAGCAGTAATTCTCCATTCCACCCAACTCTGAAACAAAATACAGAGGTGATCGAAACTTGGAGAAGAACTTGGACACAAAACACTCCAGTGAGACTTAGAGTGGCTGCCAACGTCCCCCAGAGGCCACTAGCATCTTTCTGTTCAGGTATCCGAATTGTGAACGTCAGAACGTCAAATGACTCTCAGAGTGAAGTCATGATGTCATGTTACGTCACGGTGTCAACAGTGTTAATAGATCTAGTGACGTTCTCAGTTTAAATCGACTTAACGCAGCGATTCACGTGACGTCACGGGGTCTCGTGACGTGACATTACTTTACAACATGTCTTGACATCATGACGTCACTTGACCACGTGACACATGGTTAATCATTGTGCCAATAAAAAAGCGCCACAAAGACACACAATTTAATATCCATTGCAATTCTGTATATGACAATTTGATCAATACGTAGAAATACAGGTGACAATTTTTTATTCACGAATATTCATATATTTGTAATACTAACAAAAATTTAAAAAAATACCGTAAACCCCTTTGAACCGGTAACCTTTACATTTTTTCCCGGTTCAGTTCCGGTTCAGTTCCGGTTCAGTTCCAAGATGGCGGCGAAGATTTCGGTTTGGTTCAGTTGCGGTTCGGATCCAATTTTTGTTCGCTTCGGTTCCGGTTAGACAGCCTGTTGAAAATGCACGGAACAAAAATAATCACTAAATACAAGCAGTAGCAGCAGCAGCAGTGACTTGTCGATTTACTGGGGAAAAGACAATATAAAGGGGAAATGACACCGACCTGCGGTTTCAAAAGCGCTGATTAGGCGTTGGTTCATACGTCACCACCGTTGCTGCCGAATGAGGGAACCTCGGTGAATGCTCCGTGTTATATAGCGTGTGGCCGAGCACGTAGTGATCACGTGATGATCATGAAGATGGTGGTTGAATGACGATGCTTCTGGTGATGGACACGCGCAGGTCCCAGGCTAGTTCACTGTGGACGGTGACGCTGCCGAGCTTCGCTACTGTGAGCGAGCTTAGCGTTGATGGTACCAAGCACACTGCTGAGGGTAGATGGCTGTCCAGGACCTGCAGTTTCTACAAGCCCTGATTAGGCGTCGGTTCGATCGTGACCACTGGTGCTGCCGAATTCATGCATTATAGTCCTTTGAACGTAAAGGATCCTGCCGATTTTACTTAAAACTACACTAAACTCCCTTCCTTCCCTTTCCCCCATCCCCTCCCCAAACACACAAACTCTTTTTTTTTTTTTTTTGCATAGCCCACGTTTTTTACAAAATAAACTTTCCTCGGAATATATACTTACGCCACGAGGCTTTACGAAGCAGTTGCGAAGCAGGATTTTATTTTGGATTCGATGTCGAAACTTAATAATACATGTTTCTGAATTGGTCAGTTCTCGCAACGTAAATAGTGCGCCTAATTTTTTTTAAATTAAAGATGTTTGTGCTGCACGTGAGCTCCTCACTAAAACATTTTTTTAAAGAAGTAGGGTTTTTTAAGCTTTTGTTTGACCCCCAACACAACTAAGTTACTCAGTCGCGTGATATTACATAAGCTAGTTTTCTTTAAAAAAACTTTTTTTAAACTAGACTCGGATTTTGAAAAGAAACGTTTTACCCGCTCAGTGAAATGCAAAATAAAAGAATTCGAGCAAAAGTAGTGGTATCCTTTTCAAATAAGTCTACGTGCGTAACACCGTCCAAACTGCGGTAATTCTACTGCCAATAAGCTAACGAATATCCCGTACGTATTTCATTGCTGAGCCATATGGGAAATCGGGGACTGACTGTAGATAGTTAAAAAAGAAAATTAAACATACGTACCGGCGGTTTTAATGCAAGAAAAACTTCTCATTATGTTAAGTGCCCTTTTTCCATATGCTCCGGTTATTTTTTCTGCAGATACACCATAATTCTTTCAACCCGAAAAAGCAAAGGATTGAAATTACTTTCACACTAATCTTCCGCTTTACCTAGCTTAGCAGTACGTGGCTTCATTAAATCTCTTACACACTGGGCCTTCGAATCTTGATATCGCTGTTGCATTTTGATTAAGTACTACAGAAAAACGGGAATATATTATTATATATTAATATTATTGTTATTATTATTCAATACTACCTTCTCTCACGAAAAATGTATAAAGAAAAATTAGAGCAAAAGTACTTATATTTTCTAGTCAAGTAAAAATGTGTACGGGGTGGTACGCGCCTTCCGAAATCCAACCAACGAACTTTAATACATATATTTTTTTAAATCCAGTTTTCCGAAAACTCACCGGTGTGTCTATATCTTAAATCTTCATTAGAAGTTTTTATTTTTCACTTTTCTTTAGGTTTTGTCGCTTTAATCCTCTCGCTGAGTCAGCTCTGATTGATTATTTTTACCGGTTCAAAAATAAAGAGCACCTTCATTGTCCTTCGTCCGACGAACGAAATTACCTTGGCAATCGGACCGTGTCCTAACTCTCCACAAAAGGACACTTTTAGTTTGTAATTAGCTTCATCCATCAGCCAGACACAAAATGCACAAATACAAAACGGGTAACGACTCAACCAACACATCCGTCCGAAATAATCCTATAATCACCCCAAAAAAAAAAAAGAAAAATCGATCTCGAAGAGCACGCTCAGCCGAAAATAATACGCGGCTAAATGAGAATCAGTGCAAGACAAACGCAACAAAAGAGATGTTCATCGTGCGCTCGTGCATATCGAAAGTTCCTTTTATTATTCCATCACCAGTAATGCGTTTTCCGAATCGAACGTTTAATAACGCCTTCGTGATAAAAAAAAAATGATAATAATGTCAGTCTACTCAGCGCCAGGTGAGGTAACTTACGGAACTCAGGGACCCGCACACAAATCCTCGAGGACGGCGGCGACCATCGATTGAAGCCAATGATCTTTCCTCGGCGTTGGGATCCGAGCATTCTCTATTGGAAAGCGATCAGCTTCGACGCAAGCGAGCCTTCGGCCTCCCTTACCTTCCCCAAGAGTGCCTTACTTCCTTCCTTCCGGGTTGAAGAAAATGAGTTTGCTCGTCGAGTCTCCCCGATAATGAGCTGGTGGAGTCGCAACGTCAGCACGACGTTGGCACGTTCGCGAGGAGAAGTACACACTCGTACGCATTTGGTTTCGACGTCTCGCTCGAGTCGCCTGCGTTTCGAATTACGAGGGCACCGGACGACCAGAGAACGCAAGGCCGCAAGTGAGCTGGTGTATACTGAACATTTTAAAGTAACCCAAGACTGAGGAACGGTGATACCTTTCGTATTTCTTCACTCCTTTAGTCCTCCTGGTGTCACCTTTCGTATTCCTCATTCTCGGGTTGTTTCAAAATGTTCAAGAGGACCACATTTGGCTTTAATAATTACCTTACGTTTTCCCTCTCGAAAGCTTTGTGGACTATACTCAACTTACTCGCGATTTTAAGAAGGTAAGAAGAGGTTGAGGTGTGCACTCTCTCTAACTTTAAAATAAAAATAAATCAATAAAAAATAAATTTACAAATTTCTGTACTGCGAAATTAGAGCACAGCTCTTGAGGAGGAGGAGGGTAGGGTACGGAGGGGACAGTATACCCCTCGTCCCTCCTCCTCATCCTCTCCCTTCTCCTCCTCCTCCTCCCCCTCCTTGTTCCTTCCTCCTCTCCTCTTCCCACCCTCTTCTTCTCCTCCTCCACCTCCTCCCCTCCCTTCCTCCTCTTCCTGCGTACCCTCCATGGTCCTCCCTGTACCCCCCTCCTCCTCCTCCATACCCTCCCATCCTCCCACAATTTCCCCGCAAAATTTAGCTGGAAAATTAACGCCACGTGGTCTCAACAGCAAGTCATTTTCCCCGCTAAATTTAGCGGGGGAAATGACGTCACATGACTTCGTATCACATCACCCATGAACAAATTCAGTTTCTCCACTAGACTTAGCACAAACATCGACGTCACGTGACCGCAACACCAAATCAATTTCCCGCTAAATTTAGCGGGGTGGTTACTCCGCCGACGCCGACGGCGCCGCGAAACGCGGAAACCGGCGCCAACGAACTGCGCTCTAAAAGGAATATTACAAAGCCGGTGTTTGCGAAAGTCTTGTTCTATCATTAAAGGCGTCAAAAAGCCTGCCGGCCAATATTTCTTTAAGACTGGACCACCCAAGGGTAGAGCGGCCCGAGGCAAAGTGCACAGCCTACCAGCATTCACTTCTACTTGAAACTCTCATCTATTGGAATATGGCCTTCCCGGTGATAATGGAACCATCACTAAAAATGCCAAAGTTCGCCTTTATAACAGGCTGAAGTTGAGCTGGTTGCTACGTAATCCAAAAGTAAACGGTCAGCTAGAACGAGACATGCACGAATTACTCAAGAAAGGTAGTTAAGTGACTGAGTATCGACGCTAAAGGTAATTGGAGTAGAGTAGAAATTACAACGAATTTGTAACAGTAATTGAGTAAACTACATACTACTGTAAAAATGTAGTGAGTCACTTTGAAGTTTCTTTTGAAGTTACTTTTATATTTTTGTGGTAGCAAAATGAAAGGCAGTTTTTATCCGTGAAAAACCCAGCGAGCCCAAAATAAATGCAGTCATTTTTATGGCTTGCGTTTTCACCTGTACAGTTTATTCGCTCGCAGAAGCAATTGACTTTCAAAGTACTTATCGGAAAGTTTTTCCCTTTTCCTCCTAAAGACGTCCTCAGCCGAACTAAAAAAGCGTTCCACCAACGCGCTGGATGGAACGGCCGCGTTGGATTTCAGAAACAGGCTGTGCCGGGTCGGGTGAGCGGGTGCCAGCATCTTAGGTGTCCATGACGAAACATGAAAGGTTTGCCTCGGCTAGAGGGTCTTTTATAGCAAACTCTCATCCTTTTTCTTTTTTCTTTGGCAAGTTGAGATTGTTATAACTGGCCCTCTTTATTCCCACGACGTTCGGAGAGTGCACTGATCGAGTGCACCTGACCGTCAAGGGTTCAAGTCTCGCGCCGCGAAAATGAGGTCATCCGGACGACTGCGCGTCTCGTTACAATGCTAGTACTACGCTACTGAAAAAAAAATTGCTTTTGATTTAACAGAAGATGAAACGAAGTATACTTCGCCACTGACGCCGGGTCCAACAAATGGAACTCCCAAGGGCGACTCGCAATCCTCGCCGGCGACTGTGGTGATCCTGACGCGCCTGACACGTCTGACAAGTCCATCGTTTTCAACAAAGAGGAGCTCTCCCTGGCGTAAAAGGTCGGAAGGACACGTAGTTGAACTATGTGAACAAGCATCATCGCCCGTACAGTTACAGCTAAAAGCGGGAAAGTGTTCTCTTGAATGGATTATCCATGTCTGCGTTTGTGTGCGGGGAGTCCGGCTTTGCAAGGAAGTATGCGCTGACGACGAGGCGACCATGGGAACAGGCGCCCAGCTGCGAGGTCATTCTAGTGGCACCTCCCGTGGAACCCCCAAACCGCTTGAGGCAGAACTGACTAAAGGCAAACCAAATGAAGGGAACAACAACCCTGAGAGTGTCCCCGTCTTTCACGGTTGCAGCTGGAGGCGCGCGGCGCCTACGTGCATTACCGGATTAGGCAATACCCGACTAAGGCTTGTTAAGCATTTCTGCCTGCGTTCGTGCGCGCCGGTGTTATGTTTTGGCTGCTCGTCGCCACCTTGGCGCAAGGACGCCTGTGATGCAGTTTCTACGGCTGCCGAGTATAAGTGCGTGTGAACGGAATGCGAGGGGGCCCCTTGTTTAGGAATGCCACTTCATCTGTCGGCGTCTTCTTTATTTCTGCGCTGAAACGTTTGTGAGGATGCAAAATTAGTGCACACTTTAAAGATGCAGTAAAATAAACTGTTAATTACCCAAATAAAGTTGTAATTGAAAGTTACCAAGTTACTCGGAAAGTAGTTAAACAACAGTAGTTTCAGTAGAGTAGTTGAACTACGTCCATATCTGGCTACAACGATAGAGACAAAACACGGACAGGGAGAAACAGAGACATACACACCGCTGACTATCAACTTAGACTTTATACTTCTTCTTCACCACTTTGACCCAAAGATTCACACCTAGAGTAATGCTAATAAATCACCCTAAATCTTCAGCATTACACTACTAAATTAAAATACTAAATTGAAATAAATTAAAAAAAATTAAATTAACTTAAATTAATGTGTTATTGACCATATTTAATAAGTTAATTTAATTTATATTAATTTATTTTAGTTTAGTATTTTAATTTAGTAGTGTAATGTAAGGACTTAGGGAGATTTATTGGCATTACCTTAGGCGTGAATGTTTGGGTCAACGTGATGAAGAAGAAGTATAAAGTCTCACTAGATAGTCAGCGGTGTGTATGTCTCTGTTTCTCCTAGTGCCAGTAAATAAGCTACGCTTCAGAGTAACGACACTTGGCCATATTGTGGCTTAAAATCATGGTTGTCAGTTATCTGAAGCTTTATCTGAAATCACAGGAAACGTTTTCCGTCCTCCACAAATGTTTAAACAGTCCGCGACAGAGAAAAGCAATATTACATGAGCTTCCTAGCACCGAATCGAATGCTGAGGAAGTCGCACTTTTGAATCATGACGATCTGCAGTTGCGTCTGCTCTGCACAAGCCCCAATATGGCGGCTCCCACAACAATGTCGGGGAACGGAGTGCCGATACTCTAAGCGCAGCTCATTTAGTGGCTCTATACTTCGTCTCACCCTAGCATGGACTAACCGCGAAGGCTGTGCTAGCGCGAGCGGCCAGCCTTGACTGCCTTGACTAGAGCACTTGCTGCACGAGCGCTCGTGCAGCCACCGCGGCTTCATTTAAAGCGACTAGCTCGCGCTTTTAGCACGCGCGGCTAACAATAGTCCATACTAAGGTGAGACGAAGTATAGTTTCTCCCTGTCTGTGTTCTGTCGGTATCGTTCTAGCTGATCGTTTATTTTCGCCTTTATCGTACTCCCCGCTTTAATGCTTCCCTAGGGTTACCTCGGGAGTACCGGAAAATAAAAAAGATAAGTAAAAAAAGATTAAAGAAATGAACAAATTATTTTGTAGATAAAATATTAGCAAGCCAGTGACTTCTATACACCAACACACACGACGCTGACGTCACGTACGCCTCCTGCGGTGGGCGCTGCTATTGGCAGGGCGCATGCGCAGAACGCTTCACTTGACGCGAATCTGGTTTCTGCGCACGTGGAGTGCCCACACCTCGTGCGGAAGCTCCACGTGTCCCACACCCTCGTGGGGGCTTGTTTGGAAACAGTGAGTTAATCCTATAGACCCTTTTTATGGGAAACGCCACCAGGTAGTGCTCCAGTCTTTGACGTCCCAGAGAACTTCCGGTTTAAAAAAGAATGAACAAAGGACATCTTAAAAATCCTATAAAAGAAAACATTTTTTAACAGTCTGGTTGGGACACGCGTGTTACAAAAATTAATTTTACGCGAAAAAAATAATTACAACAATATTGACGGCGCGAGACGCGATATTGTTGTAATTATTAAGTAGTTGTAAGTACTAAATAAGTATAGATATATCTTACCCACCAGTGTTAAACTTCAAACTTTATAGGTCCCTTTTTTATCCCCACTTAACATACGCCCATCTTGTGTGGGATCTACTGGTCTGACCAATTTTAACACACTCAGAGTTTTACAAAAGAAAGCTATTCGTGCCGTGGCAGATGTCCCATGGACGTCCCCCTCTCTACCTCTCTTTGAAAAATATAAAATAACTTACGTATCAGATATTTATCATCAACGTTTAATATTAACATATCAAGCTGCAACTCGTGGTAATCACGAAACTTTCCTGAGATTGGCTGACCTTCGTCCACATATTTCATTATACCAAATTCGTCTCATTCATCCATGGCAAATTCCTCAATCACGAACAAATTTTGGACATCAGAGAATAAAGCATTTACTTCCAGAATTGCTAAATCATATTGCATCAGTGGGATTCGACATCACTTCATTTAATAAAAGAGACATTTATAGCACTATTAAAATGTGTACATAGCCATTTCTGTACTTTTGAAGTGTACCTACCATTGTATAAATTTAGCATAGTGCATATCTTGTAATTTGTTTTATGATTTCTTAAATGTGAAGCTGTTGCTGTCTGCTCTGTAGGGGTGCCGAGGGCTCGTCAAGCTGTGCATAGAGCTTTTTTCTCGGCATCCCCATCGTTCAAGGTGGAAATAAACAATGTTCAATGTTCAAAATGTTCAATGTTCAATTTAGTCGGCACTCACATCCTTTTCACTTCTTTTCTATCTCGGCATTTCGGGCCCGTGGAGAGAGGTGGATCGGCTGCGCCTTCACGACCGAGATGGCCATTCCGGAGTGACCCTTGACTTCATGGACTTCGCGAGCAGAATTTCAAATAAATATTTCGCCGTCAATATTGCCTAATTTTTTTTTTCCGCGTAAAATTAATTTTTTGACACGCGTGTCCCGACCAGACAGTCTAAAAAAAATTTTTTCTTATCAGAGGATTTTTAACATCACTGCTTGAAATGTAGATTTAACGTTTAGCCACCAATTTTCCAGTTGAACGCCCAAAGAACGAAGGGCTGCGAGATATGTTAAATTGTTTCGAATATTCTTGTAAACCAACTTGCCTCCTCCAAGATGTAATACTGCAAAGCCGAACGCCCTCGTTAAATCTCCAACTTTTTTGTCCCTCTAGCATTTATGCTTTCTAGCACTGGTGACAAAGCAGGCTCAACAGGCTTGCAAAGACGGTGCGACCGGAAGTCGCTTAGGACGCAAGCGGCAGTTCATACTTGTAAACAGCAAAATAGTCTATACAACCCTGTCAAAGACCCTGGTTCGAACGCGTGGCGTAATCTATGGTTTCGTTTGCGCGAGAATGCGTGCAGATGATTTGCTGGATCAAACCCCATCCAAGAATCAAAGAATGAATAAAAAGACTCAGGGACAAGGACAGACAGCACTGTTCTTTCAACTAGCAACGAACATTTACTAATGTCTCCTTCAATACATACTATCTCCCTAAAGCAGCTTTGACAGCGATGTACACTAAGTATGAAACAGAGTAATCGCGGCCATAAGTTCGGGTATCGACGCCTGGTGAAATTTTTTCACAACCCAGATTAGGATACTTCAACTTCCTCTGCTAGTGAAAGCACGTGCAATGTGAAGGTTCTATGCACCATGAAAATTAAAACAGCAGCGCGCTAGCACGTGCACTACCTATTGGGCAGGAGATCGAACTATAGGGGGCGCTTTATCGAGCTTGTTGTTCACACAGCCCGGTATTTACTAACACAGCATAACGAAGAAATTGAACCTCGCCTATCAGTATGCTATCAGGGTCTTGGCACGAGCGCTTCGCTCTGACTACAGTAAACTAGAATATAGGGGTAGTGGAAAAAGCGTCGGCGCCAACCCATCGGCTGTGTGAAGACAGAAGTGTAGACTGCCGCGAGTGGCGCTGTTGTCGAAATCCGGAGGACTTGGCTACTGTAACATGGGATATGGCGTCGCGTACGTTCTCATATGGTTCCTGTGGTGTCTGTGGTCGTTTTCGCGATTTTTTTTCGTGAATGTCAAGGGCTTGGCATTGTGATTACATAGGTTCGAGTCTTGTCGCTAAGCAAGTGAAAACGAAGAGAAAGAAGACGGATCCACACTCGCTACGCGCCAGCATGCAAGACTGGTTACCCCGGTTTTCACTACATTGCCCAAGTAAGCATTAAACATTAATTCATAGACGTTGAAACACCCATAAAGCATACATAGGCCACACTAATGAACCGCTAAGATCAAAAACAGCTAAGCTTGGCGTGAACTTTGCTGGCAGGAGTGCTCCGGAATCGAACACCAGCGCTACCTGGTAGGTTCTACACGAAGCGCCTCACCTGGAGGCCGGCTATTTTTCCACTACTTCTATTCTAGTTCACTGTACTCTGACCAGTGCTTTAGTTGCAAGAGGAGCGGCCTTCGAATCGTCATCTTCGATTTCTCGGATCAAGAACTAACAAGAAAATACGGTTTGTTGCCGCTACAGTTGAAGCGTACTGCTAGAAGCGTGACTGTTGGATCTTCCTCGCCAATAGTGAGGAAAACAGAAGTGCCCCACGCGAGCTTCCCCGCCGGGAATAGACGCTTTCAACAGGTGTGCATGGGCGCCGCCATAACCGATGTTCAGTTTTACAGCGAAGCTGTTCATGGGTAGGGATCCGTGGATTTTTCGTGTGCGTCAACAAAACTGTACGCTCGCACCGCCCCGCGCGCGCGCCTTCCCCGTATAAAGATTCGAAGTAAATAACCAAAATGAAGCGTTGACGAACGCGCGTGCAAGATGCCATTTGTTTTAGGTTTTTGCTTTAAACTTCTGCAGACACCAACACGTACGGCACGTGGAACATTATTTCCTGATTTCCTCGGTGCTTGGGTAATTTAGCAATCGGTATGTTTAGTTTATTAGTTATCAATAGGCACCATTTTCAAGATCGGTGGACTCTCAGGTAGATAATAAAGGTTTCTCAAAGATTTGCCCCTGTGCAATCCGCGTCGGCCATGTCTACGCTCGCACCTCCCCTCTCTGTCGTCATTCCAAGCGATTGCGTGCCTAGTTTCCTTTCCTTCCGCTCTTCAGGGGTGGCGGTCCCGTCGTGCGTGTCTAGTTTCCTCCGGCTCCTCGGGGCGGGTCTGTGTCTTGTGCTAAACAGCTTCGCCGGTCATCCACCTTCACAGGGTGGAATGGCTCATGCTTTTTTTGGGTCATTCCGTGTATTTCAGTTCATTACAACCCTAACAGGTCAGTTTGTTGCCGACTAAGCTTCTTGTTTGTGTCCATCTGCCCAGCACTGGCCTTTGTGGAGGCTCGTCAACACCCGTTTCAGCGGCTACGTATCGCGGTAAGACAAGAGGTCAGCCATGGTGGCTGTAATCTGCTCTATGTGCAAAGTGTCGTCGAATATAATGCGGAGTTAAGGCTGATTCATATGGTGCAATTTTATTTGCGATTTTGCAGTTGTGAAGTCACTTCTGCGGCAAAAAAGCATAATGGAGGTTGCTGTGCTACATGCCACAACTGTAAAATTGCAAGCAAAAAGCGCACCATGTCAATGAGACCTTAGGCAGAAAAACGGAGAGCTACAATTACGAAATTATAACCTTTTCTGCAATGTACGAAGTTATGATTTTTATATAACCCTTTCTTACTTACTTCCATCTCATGTTTTAGCCAACAAAAACTTTAAAATATTGCTGGAGTAAAAGAAATACAATTTGATAACGCGATGATCATCATTAGGTCCCTGGACATGGCGGTGCTTCAGGAAACACTCAAGCAGACTTTTTCATTTCATTTCATTTATTGCAACAATAGTTAAAAGACGATGAGTAAGGCAAAAAAGAAGAGAAAAAACAGGCGCTACGCAACATTTGTTTAAAAGTTGGTAACTACAGTTTTAAAGTCAACTGTGTTGGTTAATGAGACTATATGTGCGGGAAGGCGATTCCAATCAATGGCGGTCTGGGGTAGAAAAGAGGCATTAAAATTGGAGGTGCTGCAATGGGAAATCCCTACACTCTTAAACTGGGGCCGTCAAACGACAGGGCCAAAGCCGTGCCGTTCAAAGTTTTCAGGACTCAGCCGCGAACTGATCCGTCCCCGTCAAAATAGCCGTGTACAACGTCACGGCTGCAGTTGACCCTTCCCCTCTTTGATGGTGCGAATGGCTTTATAGGTGGCTCCGTAGGTGGCCCTGCAATTTTTGGCGGCCCGTTTGTGCAGGGCCGGCAAAAACGGGCCGGCTATGCGCATAATAGCGGGAAAAAACAAAACCTCTGCTCTCCGCTAGATGGCGGCAGTTGAGGCCCCCCAGCGTTCCCCGCGAGCGCAGCCAGCGGGCACGCATGCGCATAAAAATCATTTCTCTTCCCGGTGTGCACGGGCGATGAATTTCGAACGTACGAAGTACGAATCTAATCGGAAGCATCTGCGGGTGACATTTGTTTTCTTATCATGGTGATGTAAGCCGATGTTAGAGAATGCGCCGAAGCCGCCGGGACAGTAAGGTTGTTCTTCAGAATGCTCATGTCTAAGAATACCAAATTAAGTAATTATATCCCGCTGCCTCCATCGCCCATTTTGTGTTATGGGAGTAAATAAATGAATTGAATTGAATTGAATTGAATTCGACGCGGGCGGTTTAACCATGAGGAAACATATGAATCCGATAGGTTCACACGGCCCGCTAATCTGGCGGCACGACCAACACGACCACCACTACTGAGCCAACTTGGCTGGTGCCGTTACTGCGGGCACAGTCCTCTTCAGCATAACCGACTGGGTAATTACGTAGCTCACTGGCTAATAACGAATTAGAGTCAATTGCTGAATGAGTTCCTCACTAGTAGCTTTGGTTCTTGCCAACAAACGTCAAGTGGGGCCCTGTCCTGGACGATACAGATATCTATACTCAATATTTTTTGTATTCTAAGAAGCACGTTTGGAATCGCCTCTTTTCATATTATTCGGATACCGGCTGGCGTCGCCGGTGGAAAGCTGAAAACCGGTTTACTTCGTTTGACCTTAACATGTACTTACCATAAAGGTTACAAGCGCGGACTCTTCGCGTTTGACGCCGGTTCGGCTGTGCACAAGCACTCGTGGTGGGTGACAATTTTTAAAGTTATCGGGCCACAGTCGCAGCTCTTACGGTTTGCCCTATGGTAAGGTGAGGCAAGGACAGCTAGGCCGGCTATGCCTCGACGGCGGCCACCAGCATTTTACAGCGACAAGGTGTAAATAGTTTATAGGGCGTACTTTTCTCTTGCCGAAGTGTCCGCCGATAGAGCATGGCGTATACGGCGCACTCATCAGCTTGCCGACCGAGGTATATAGTCGCGCGTCTCGGCCGGCGTCAACGATCGCGTTGAGCAAAGGAGGATGGCCACACAAGGAACATTTATACTAAAATTGATGATGAATGTAACATCTAGATCAGGGGTGGCCAAGCTGACCTGGCCTAAGAGCCGCAAAGAAAATCACGAAACTTCCAAGAGACGCGGGGGGAAGGGGGGGAGGGGGGTCAAACTTTTGTCAAGAGTGATAAACGAAACTCGAACTACTTTCAGTCTATCCGAGTCAAAAGCAGTCCATCTGTACGTAAGGTAGCAGTAGCACAAGACTACCAAAACCGCAACCTGTCTTTCGATTTAAAACGCGTTCCATTTCTCTTTTTGGGGCGCTGCGTCCGTGTTACTTCTTCGTCTGGTCTTCGTCTTTTCGCGCTGTTTTTAATTCCGAAGGAAGGGCTCGTGTGACCGGGAGGGAGGCTGAAGAAAGTGAGGGGGAGGGAGGAGGTAGGGGGGGGTGGTTGTGGAGGAAGCCGCGAGCCGCACTTCAACACGCGAAGAGCCGCATGCGGCTCGCGAGCCGCAGCTTGGCCACCCCTGATCTAGATAAACTAAGTTTGCCCTCGTGTGTGCACCCTCATTTGCTCACGCGACCTTCGACGTTGGCGAAAACATTCTTTTTGTGTGAATGAGTCTAAAAGCTTTTATTAGGCTAACTGAATTTAAGAAATGTATTGTATTTATGTAAGGAAGACAAAGGAAGTTGCACGGAGAACTGGACTCAAACGAACACGCCCAATGCACAGAGTGCAAAAGACTGATGCTGCCGCCATCTATGTTGTAGAAAAGGTACCAACCTCAAACCGAAACTAGCGCCTTTCTGTTCGGAGTGATGGGTGGGAACACTGTGGGTGGGAATGCGAGAGTGCAGTCGCTACCAACGTTTATCTACAAAACGTTGGTCGCTGCAACCTGTAGTTTATATTTGCGATGACTTCAAGCAACTCGGATGTCGTAGAGATAGTTACAGACGGCGTAAATTTCCGCAACCAGTTGTCTACAAAGAAGCTGGTTGCGATCTCTTTGCACCTGCTTACACTGAAGAAAACTGATGATGCTGTCCGAGCAGAAGCTTGATCCGTTTGAGCATGGTATTATGCGTGAACCACCGAAAGGGTACGGCTTAAAACTAATCTATTGGAATATCCACCAAAACGTTTCATGGGACTTTCGATTTCGGTCGACATCACAGGTGGATCAGATATTAGCCTTGGTGAGGGCGTCGAGAACGATAGTTTTCTCAAACAAAATACGACGGGGCAAGTTAGCTGACGTAGGTAAATGTTAAACATGATGATGTTGCCCAAGCCTCGGGTAAGGTCACTCTGTTTAGCTTCCTCTGATGCTTATTGGGCAGTCACAGGTTTCTGCTGGGAGAATTTTGTCGACAAATGTTAAATTTTTCACCCGCACACGGATGGTGATAAACATTCTCGGGGGCCGCCGATGCGTTTGTTCTGAGAATTTTTTTACACACTGGTTTATTTCAGCGTCTGTATGGCAACAAAGCGACTTAAAACCTGCAAATAAGGCACGGTTTGTCAATTGCTTCCTTCATGAAATAGCAGGCCTCCATTCAAGCTCGCATTTGATTCCGTTGCCCGCGGGACGCGATTTCTATCAGAAAATCTACTTTTTTCCCTTTCGGTTCCGCGACACATCGTAGCAGACGAACTCTCGTCGTCTGCTCCTGCTCCTCGCCGGAGTGAGGCATGACGGGATTGCATTTTGGCGCACTCCCGATTTTCTCGGTGCAGCGAGTGCATGCACGCGTGGGGTGCCAGCGCTGAAACGAACTCGGAGAGTGCAACCACTCGTGGAGTGCCGGCTGAAACGAACCCGCTCCACGCTGCGAGTGGGCACGCGTGGGCACGAGTGCCGTGAAACGAACTCGCTATTAGACGAGACCATATGCGGATGTGGAATGCACAACTATGTCAGGAATTTCGAGAGACAGCCAGGCAATTTTCACTCTGGTCCCGACGGAAGATGATCCTATCGCCTTTAGAAGGGGCACACCACAAGGATCAATCTTATTTCCGTCATTTTTAGCATAGCCACGGAGAATCTCCCAATTTACTAAACGAGGTGGACAATCTAAGGCATTTTATTCAAGCAGATAATATTACTCTATGGATTACCAGAGGGTCTCCGGCGGAAGTGGACAATGCCTTCGAAAGAGTAATCAATACCGCGCAAGACTGCGCATTCAGTGGAATCCTTAGCTGCTCAGCAGAAAAATCCGAGCTACAATAGTCAACAAAACGCACAGCCAAACAAAAACAGGTCCAACTGGAGCTGCAGCTAAACACACCCCAGAATGTCCACAGAGGCCCACATCAAAGTCCTTGGGCTCATCCTGCAAAGCAACGCGATGTTCCATTTTGCTGAGTGAGAAAAAATGCCAGGTGGCGGTTTGAGAAGCTCTGCACCCGTACACGTACGAAGGTTACGACCTCACAATAGGGAGCTTCCTCCTCCGTGCAATCGCCGGGCGACGCCATCGAAGCGCGTGCATCGGAGCATGGGCGCGGAGTCACCAATGTCAGTGACTCTGGGCGCACCTATACATTCTAAAGCCGCAATCGCGCAGCTTGTGCATCCTACAAAAGACATTGTGTTCTCTGCAGTCACGAAGACAGAAGTATTCGCAAATACGTCTCACGAATGTTCAAAAAACGTTGCCAACTAAAAAAAAGATTAGCATTCACGTTTATTTTACCAAGTGCGATGAAATGCGGTAGCTGTACTGGAACGTCGTTAGTGAAAACGAATAGGAAAGGAAATGGCATGGTGATGAAATGTTTGTAGACGTTAATGACGGCATCTATAACGTCGTCTAGGGTGTCGTCTAAGACTCTCTCTAGGAAGACCCCTAGGACGATATATCAAGGACGGCATCCAGGATGACCTCGAGAACGACGTCTAGGATGACGTCAAAGACGACTACTCGGACGCCGTCTAAAACGACGTCGAGGATCCTTTCAAGGACAGCGTTTAGGACGACGTCGAGGATGACGTCCTAGAGGACGATATCAAGAACGACCTCTTGGACAACCTCTGGGACGACCTTAAGGGCAACCTATAGGACGATCTTTAGGGCGACCTCTAGGACGACGTCAAGGACGTCAGGTCACGCCATTCTCAGCTACCGACGCTTACGAACTTACGCGACCGGCACTTACGCGAACGGAGCTTACGCAAGCCGGTAGTTTATGGTACGCTCCATGACATCCACGCCGCGAAAGCATTAACTGTCCCATGGAGCGAAGCCGGTGTTGTCTGCTACCGTCTATAGCAGAAAAACGGCGCCTAAATTTCCATTCCCAAGAAAACACAAAGGAAAGCAGAGCAACGCAGTGTCCTCGTCACGGAGGCCGGCGGGGGCGCTCAAGCTCAAAGCGGACGCGCTTCAGAAATAAAACACAAAGAAAAGCGCAGCAACGCAATGCTTCGTCACGGAAGCCGTCATGAAGCCGGCAGGGTTCGCCGTGCCTGCGCAGTGAGGGAGATGGCTGCGTGTGGAAATGCCTTTGCGCATTCCTACACATAAACAGTCTTAAATGTCCCTGCCGAATATGTTTTTTTCTGTTTTCAATTCACATTTTTGTATGAGGTAGAAAAACGAATTAAACAACTAAAGTCCCTCGGTACAATTCAGGCTTGCAAGTACCACCAAGCACTGTTATGGAATCTCGCAAGACGCGTGCCACGAACGGGTGCTTCGCCGTCCTTCGCTTCCAAGGGCCACTGATTTCAGTGCAGCGCCGCCATTTGCTTCCAAGTGCCGCTCGAGACACGTGCCTCGTGCACTGGCGCATTTGACGAAAGACAAACGCAAACAGATTGAGGGGCTTTACATACAACGTAATGTACCTTAATTTTTGTAAAAAATCTTCCTTATTTTCGCCAAGAAATGTCGCGTCTGAGGGGAGGTGGAACTACGATTTCTCCAATTGCACGTGGACTCAACTTTGAGTGCCAAAGGGATAAAAAAATCTACAACGTAACCGTTTTTATGTATTAAGCACGCCAACTGATCTCCTCGACGCAGTTAGATTTAGTTTATATAAGTTTATATTTTAAGTGAAATAAAGTTACAAACTTGGCATCTTGCTTAACTCTTTTATATTAGGCATTTTTCGGCAATTTTTCTTAACACATCTAAGAATAATTTTTTAGGATGAAACTTTTCTATATATTATTTTATACTTTGTCATTAAAAAAGAAGATCGTGCTTAACTATTGTAAGTGGTTTTTGCATTGCGCCCGGAATTTCGCAAAATATCGAACAGTCGAAATTGTGAAATGTTTCTGCGGCAATTAAAGAAAAAGCTAATCATCTTCGATTTTCTACAAATTTCCTTCAACGATCTCTTGGAAACGGGTAATTCAGAATCCGCAAAAACATCTTGCGCGCCGGCGCAACGCCGGTTCAACGACTTTACACATAGCTTTCCGCTTCTTCGTCCCTTTTTCCTTTTCTTTTTTTTTTTTAGGCGCAGCCTGCTGTTGTTGCGCCCTCGCCAAGCCCGCCCTCGGTTGAAGCATAGATTTCTGACGTCTCCTGTTCATATGCTCCGTTTTACGTTACGATGGACCACAGACGACGTTACGAGCCATAAAAATTAATCTAATATCGCGTGAGTATTACGTGACCCTTGAGAGATGCGCAGTGAGGCGTTGTCACTTGATACGCTATATATATTGGCGGATATAGCTCGCAACGGCTCCTATAAATCCATCGTAATTAGAAACCGAGTAGAGTAATGTCTAGATAAATAAACTGAATAATTTTGTCAACAGGTTGCGTACATTAAAATCCAACGCTGGGAAAGTAGCGCAGCGCAGCGCTATCAACCAGCTACAACAGCCTAAGAACCGCGAATGCGCCGCAAAGTTCAGTTTTCATAAACAGTATCAACCACATTACAAATTAAAAAAAAACAAACAAAAACTCCATGCTTTTTTTTTAGTTGAATGTTTTATGGTGTTTGGGAGATAATTCGACCATCTACAGCCACTGTGAATGCGGTGTTCGAGTACCACTAGTCGGTGAAGATGGAGACCTCCAACGGTAATTGGCTGAAACATAGACCGTTTTCAAAATGCTTCTTGTTTTCCTCATTTAAAACAATATATTAATGCAAGATAGTTTTTCCGGATTTTGAATTACTCGTTTCCCAGGGTTCATCGAAAAAAATTCGGAGAAAATCGAGGACGATTTTTTTTTTTAAATTGCCGCACAAAACTTGCAGTTTTGACTTTTTCGATAATTTCGACTTCTGGGCGCTAAGGACAAAACACTAAGCGCTATTTTTTCTTGGTTAAAAGTGAGCAAAGCATAAATGTTCAATACAAAAAGTTTCAGCCTAAAAAATTTAATTTCCAAAACGTGTTAAAAAAAATCGCCGAAAAATGCCTAAATATAAGAGTCGGCGCAAGAGGCCTATAGTTTGTCATTTTATTTCACTCGAAGTATAAGTTTAAATAAACTAAACCTAACTGCTCCAGGTACACTAGTACGGTGTAATTTATACATAAAAATATTTACGTAGTAGAAAGCCTTATTCTTCATTTCTTGGGGACCTCAAATTCGCGTCTACGCACATTTGGAAAAATCGCAGTTCCACCTCCTCTCAAAACAAGGAAGTGTCTTGCCAGAGTAAGGTCCATTCCGTAGTATGGACATGTTGTTTACTACCTTGTATAAAAATTTAACTGAACAGAGCCTCGTCTGACGTCGATCGGAACTTTCAGTAACCAGCCTCGAAGTCAGTTCACTGGGCCCATTTCATATGGCAGATTAGAAAAACGAGCCTCATAAATTGACGCCCAAATCAGTTCAAGTCACGTTCCAATCCAATGACTGCCACCGTAATATCTGGAATGGCATCGCTGGAGAGATCGTGACAGCACTGAATCTCACTACAGTGGCTTAAAGGGGGTATTGTCGTTACCCCGTAGCCTCCACCATGCATCGGGAACGGCCGCTCCTTGGAAGACGGTGTAGGTGGCGCTTCGATCCGTAGCTCCGTTAGGGTACCTCAATCGGCCGGCAGATAGAGGCACCCTAACACGCTTCATAACTAATATAAATACCTCACAAACAATTATTTGTTTCCAGTGAACTTCCAACGACATGATTTGTGTTCGAAGGTGAATAAAAATGCGAAACTAGCAGACGGGTGTAGTCGACAGCGGCGGGTGGGCCGGGTGTTATGCCGAGGTGGCGATGCACAAGCTGGCCGGTGTGAAATGCACATATGCACGGATGCACATACCGGGATGTCACAAGCAGCATCTCTTCCACTGCTGTGCCGCTTCTACCGCAGTAATAAACTAGGCATAGCCGAACGCCCATTTTCCGCCCACAGGTAGCCCTAGAGGTCACAACCGGATGCCAAAGTTTCAGCCTGATCCAATAACTTAATCAAAAGTTATAAGTGATTTTCTGAAAATTTCAATGGGAAAATGACGGCCGACGGTGCTTTCGAGCAGCTGGGGCTCTCATGTCACCAGAAACCGTTCCGGGCAAATATGAGCTCCGTTTGCCCATTGAAATTTTATATATATATATATATATATATATATATATATATATATATATATATATATGTATATATATATATATATATATACATAATTTTTTTTAGTTTACGTACAGTGTGAAAATGGCGTAGACCTGCGCAGGGTCACTGCATATAAGTATCTTGGCGTTAGGCGTCCAACTTGAGGCGCAGTCACGCGGCTCGCAACATCATGCAAAAGACATGGCGCTCCCTGCAGTACAATGATGCCACTATTACCCACGGGACACGCCTTTTACGTATGTTCGTAGCATATCGGATTCATACAAATGCATGCCTCGAACATCGGTGCAGGCTGTTTTAATGCGACAGCATTCTTCATTCCCCCTCTATTTCGCGGACCTTTCTGACCGCCTAATGCGCAGTTTTCCCGCTAAATTTTGCGAAAGAATTTACGTCACATGAACTATGCACTTGTTCAGATTCTCCGGTAAGTTCAGCGGGGAAAGTTGATGTCACGTTACCTGACGTACCGGAACCTACACGGCGATTCAGTTTCGCGGAGCGGCTCTGTTTACCACCACGGCCGGAAGGCCGCGCATGCGCAAAAGCTATGTAGGCAAAGCAGCGGCCGGGCTCTCCGTGTTTTCGCCATTGCGTTGTGTGGCGTGTGCTCGTTGTTGACGTTGTAGGGTCGCTTCTAGCTTTATCTGTGCGTCGTGTTTTCCTGCCAACGTATGTCGTACGTTATGCCCGACTATTTGAGCTCGCTACCCGAGCCTGACCGGCAGCGGTATCGAGACAAACTGTGCGTGGACGGCGTTGCCTTAGACGATCCGTACTTCGTTTACAAGGTCTGCTGGACTTCCGACGTGAAGTTGCTGTCACCGACGTCGATGGATCACTTCGTCGCTTATTTACCTTTTTTCGTCAAGCCAGCTTGCGGCCGACACGGCATAGGCCTCCAAATCTCTCGAGGTCTTTGATTATTTCGAGCCGGTTTCCGCGCTGCCGGCGGGATCAAGCAAACTGTGGGTCTGCGGAAGTGTATGTTGTTAATTAATTAAATACACACAGCGTCCTTCGGAGTCAAGGTATGATATTTTCTCTTGCTCCTCGTGACCACAAGGCACGACAAGTGGTACCGCTTTTTCTGGTTCTGCCGCCGAGCTCCTTCCGCGTGGGTAGTATACGGGCGCAGCGAGCCACCGATGAGCGCTTGCAACGGTGCTTCGTGCGCAAACACTGTGGGAACAAAATATAGGGGATCTCGATAAGACGACGGTTTCCGTGCACATAAGCAAGCCTCGAACGGATATTGAAATTTAAGCCACACTTGCCCTAAAGAAAGGGCTTGCTCACACAAGCGGTTGTCCGCGCAAGGCGACCATTATTTTCGATCCGAGCGATATTATCCACCTTCTGCGCCTTTGAGAGTCCGCCGGGAACTCGTGGAAACTCACTCCGCTACTTTTGCTCCACAGCTTCGCGGCATGCTAAAGTGCTATGACGCCCATGCAAAACGTGCGCCCCTTCTGGCCCACCACCCGGCTACGGCGCGATCGCAGCGCCGCCGCAGCTCCATGACGCCAAGCCCGCGTGTCGGTCTATATTTAGCGGAAAAAAATTGACGTCACGTGATCCCACATAAACCTCTAGGGCCTCTGTGGGCCCTAGAGGTTTTCCTAGAGGTCATCCTCAAGGACGTCCTCTGGACATCGTTCTTAACGTCGTCTTCTAGGACGTCCTCCGTGACCTCGTAACAGGTGGAGGAGGTAAACTTGACGAATGCTGCAGCATATTATAGATAACCAACAATAGCGGTTTCCGCAGCCAATTTTTTAATGGCCAGTATAACAGGCCGTCATACAAGGCAACAAACACGGTTGAGACAGTGCGACTCCACAGTCTTTTCTTAAAATGTATAAGGAGCAGCGTAAAAAATATGATAAAAAAGTAGCCTAGCGTTATATAATTTAAACCAGATGAGTTTGATTTACATCAGTGTAGTAAGAAAAAACAAGTATTTATCGTTAGGTATCTTTTTTAGCAAACATCCGATCACTGCGCAACGATAGATCCCGATCTCAAGCGTTGCACGTCATGCGTGACGTCACCATAACTGTAGTTCGTAGGAGGCAGACGCGAGTTCACGAGACAGCTCATGCCGCCTCGCAGCTCTACTCTCGCGCAGACCTCCAGCAGGGTTGTCGCGCATGCAGAAAGACTACAGCCCTCCCCACGATGCGCGCGGTCGGCAGCGGTGGCGTACTCAAACCGGCCTCGTGAGATCGGTCTATTCGGACAAAAGTATTACTGTACCTTTAAAGTACACTCTAATCAACAACTTCTAACGTAGTTAAACGCACCATCTGCCCCTCGGTGAGGGGGTGCCAGATTTGAGTGCAGCCCAAGAAACTAGACCGCGATGCTCGACGCTAATTGGCTGGTGGAAAGGTCACGTGATCAACGCTGATTTTGCTGATTCCGGTGAGTATGGGGGAGTTCTGGAAAACCGCCAGGCTTTGAAACCCGACTATACGTCGTTTCCAGCTTCGGTCCGAGCGCGGCCGATGTTAGGAGCCGAAGGGCCAATCAAACAGCGAAAAAGGCACAACGCCATGGCGTGCTCTCTGCAGTTGATAGGACCAGCTGATATTCGCCGTCTCTCTGTTCGTGCTCCTCCGCCGGCTGAGTCCTATCCAGTGCAGAGAGCACGCCATGACGTTGCGCTTTTTAGCGCTGTTTGATTGGTCCTTCGGCTCATAGCATCGGCCGCGCTCGAACCTAAAGTGAAACGAAGTATAGTGCTATTATCATCATTCAATACTTCGTTTCAGCTATGTCCAGACGCAGCGGACGCTGAAGGAAGGTATGGAATCAATCAAGCGAATCAAAAGCAGCGTCAAGTAACTGGGCCTTTTCTGCTTGTGACTGGTTCAGTCGATGATAGAACACGTATACAGACACATGACGAACACCATGATGGTGCGCTTTTGACACTGTCTGATTGCTCGTAACGTCGGCTGCGTCTGTACTTCAGGTGAAACGAAGTAACGGAACTGACGGAACTGCTACCAGTTTATATGTTACGTGGTAAGATATATGATGAAGGGCCTGCGCGAGCGGAGGCGGCGTATACGCGCCGGCTCGGTAGCGGTCCCGGAGCAATGCTGGAACTTTTCACGTAAAACACAATTGCACAACATTTTATAAAAAAATTCAATTGGTACGATCCTTGCCTTTGTTTCACAAGCGATGTCACCCAGTTCAGGATTAGGTTGAAAGGCTGTTTCGGTGTTTGAAGGGGCGGAAGCCCTGCAAATAGATTCAGAAATTCCGTTAATATACGAAATTATTACCAGTTCTGATCTAAGGCGATTTTTACGCGCTCATCTCGCTTGTGCCATCTACTTACGCGTGTTTTCAACGTCTCAGGATAACCTAGGGAGCCTTCATGTGCGCTTTGCTAAGGTGATGCCACCCTTTGTAATACCACCCGCCGACAAACCAGCAGCCATTTTGGTTCTCGGCGATAATCCGTGGGCTTATAACCCTCCAGGAAACAAGCATTATCTCACAAGTTCGGAGCAGCGTTGTGGAACCCCACGGAGGGAGGATTAGCATTTTCGCCCCTCGGATGGAGGACCGATGGACACAAAGGCCACTTTCCGGCGCACGGGAAACAATGAGGAACAAAATGGCGGCAAAAGAGGGTATGGGAAGGGAAACGGCAGTTGGTATTTCACTCATGCGAAGCGCACGATGAAGGCACTCTAGGATAACCTAGGAGCCTACATGACACTCTAGACAACCCGCTTCAGCGAGTCGAATAACAGCATCTTCAGATGCGCGTAGTTCCGGATTAAATAAATCTCTTCGACCAACGCGGTGAAGTTTCCATACGACCGCTCTTTTGTACCTAGAGACCGATGTGCAGTTCAGTGCTTTCCACTTTTTCGTGTTTCCTCCTCTCCTCCTTACCGCCCTCCGCCTCCTGCTCGCCGCCCTCCCCCGAGAGGGCCACCACGGAGAATGGACGAGGAGACGCCTCCGCTATCCCCGGGCTTAAGGCTCGACCCGCCGAAGAGAGGGCCTGCTGGTTGACTAAAAATTACTTCGCTGCCTCGAACAAGAAAACAAAAAAAAAAAAAACGCGGGGAGCGATTGAAGGTGCGCTGCCGGATGCGCAACGCTACGCACACCCTTGTACAAGCTTGCATGCATTGGACTATCATTTTCGAAGCCCCGGCAGGTTTAGTGCGGGTTTAGTGTATATAATATTTATAAAACGCCGTTGTCTTCACTGTTTGGCTTTCAAAATTTTAATCGCCGCAAATAACCGTAATCGTCAGGATTTTTATGATTGAAGACCCCTCGTATCGTGCATCGAACCCAAAGTGACTTGCGTGAAACATGACGCGGCGCAGGAGCGGCTCAAGTACCCGTACACTTCTTCTTTCTGCACGCGTGATTCTGCTTTTCAATATAGCAGGCACCACTGGCAGAACACGAATCGCATACTTGGACGAGAATATACCGTTTTATACTCCATCTGAGAACTCATATAGTTGGTTGAGTGAATTCGATACCATCGCATCTGTTGAAGCTCGATTTGTTGAACCGAACTTCAACAAATCACATGCACACCATTATCCCTATTCCTGTTTACCCAATCATAGTCGTTCTCTCACGATGCAATCACGAGTACAAAGTTACGGCCGTTTATGTAATGTTGACGTTGCACAGCCAGCCGCGATCGTACGGTTTTAGAAGCGCTATAGAACGACCACAAACGTCGCTACAATTTCGGTACACTGATTGCTTTCTGTTTCCGCCGTGATGTCACAGGGAGAAAAGGAATTTTGTTCTGTCTGTGAAATTAGGAACACAGAAATCAAAATATAATCACGGTAATAAAACAAAGCGAAATGGTTCTCTGCAGCCCATACCCAACCGTTCGCGAGGTGACTAGGAAAAAGCATATGATATTACCTCCGTGACTTCACTCTCTGCACGCTGCCAGAAAGAGTCATACAAACTCCTTGGCGTTGTTATCAACACGATTGTGTTTGCAAGCCGGTTGCAAGCCTCTGGCGATCTCTTGACCAGTCGGCTGCAGCGCATCCGGTCCTACAGAGATCGCAAAGAGGCTTAAAACCGGTCTGGTCTCTCTCGGTCGTACTCGGTCGCAAGAGTGTGAACGGGGCCTTAAGACAGCTTTGGAGCTGTCGTAGGATTCGTCTCTTAAACCACACAAAAGTTACGAACATTTCGTTTCGTGAATTCGGATTTGTTCTCAGGGTTTTGTCGTAAGAACTTTTTAGAGCGCAGCTCTTAGGCGCTCCGTTCTCCGGCTTGAGCGCGGCGTCGCCGTCGCCGTCGGCGTAACCGCGCGGTGCATGATGGGTAAATTTCTCGCTAAATATAGCGGAAAACTTTCCCCGCTAAATTTAGCGGAACATTTTCCCGCTAGATCTAGCGGAAAATTTTCTCCTCGCTAAATCTAGCGGGAGGTTTTTCCCCGCTAAATCCGGCAAGGGAAATTTTCCTCGCTAAGTTTAACGGAAACTTTCCCGCTAAATCTAGCGGAAAATTTTTCCCCGCTAAATCTAGCGGAAAATTTTCCCTCGCTAAATCTAGCGGGAAATTTTCCCCGCTAAGTCTAGCGAAAGGATTTTCCGCTAAGTTTAGCGGAAAATTTTCCCCGCTAAATCTAGCGAAAAAGTTTCACCAGCTAAATTTGAGCGGAAAATTTTCCCCGCTAAATTTAGTGGGGAAAATCCCCCCCTCCTTGAGGTCACGTGAACCCCAGGCCACGTGACCCCCCCCTCCCCGAGGTCACGTGACCCCCCCCCGTGCCATCCCCTTCTCCTCAAGAGCTGCGCTCTAATCCGGCGTTACAGGGAGTTTTAAAACGCTTCTCAATTTTTTGTTCGCAAGTTCGCTTCTGTGAATCTGGCCTCTGGAATCCTCCGCAATCAGAGGGGTCATTAAGGTTACCTCTTTTGTATTTACGTACAGTCTCTGCACAAAAAATATTAAAACCTAAGACGACAACAGTTGCTCTTTTTATAAGCATCCAAAAGGACGGTTTCACGCAAGTCGTGCAAAAACGTGCGCGTATGCCGACAGCGTCTTTGTGATTTTTTGTTCCTCAAGAGAAATTTTATTTTCCGCAAAAAAAGCTTGAATATTTTTTTTTTCTGGTTGCACAAGAAGTAAATAATATCTTTTGCGTAAAATAAAAAGAAATGTAGACCGGACGTGGTCGTTCGATGACTATCTGAAAGCTCCCAACACAGACTACCCCAGGTCGATCGGAATTTTTTTTTTCTTTCGATCACAGGCGGCGCAGGCTCAGGTTCTGCCGCGCCCCGCCTCCTACAGTATATCATGGTACCGCCAAGGTTACAGGTTGATCACGCATGCGAAAGTCGCTCCGGTTGCTTCCTTTACGTCACGTAGACGGAGACGCTATACGCCGGCTGTTGAAACAGGCACCGCGAAGCATGCTACAAGGTGTGCCGCACCTCGATTGGCCTCATGGGCATTTTTTCGGGTCGGTTGCACCGGTACCGCGTTAGGAATTGTTCCTTCAAAACTACCGCCCACCTCTGTGCTGTCAATTTGTCTCTTCCTGACCACCCCGTAGCATTTTTACGCTTTTTTAATAATTATGAAATTCTGAAGAACGTGGTGGCAGTGCACGCCCCATTTGCGGCAACCGCGGTAGGGTCAATTTGGCCATATTCATCGCTTTATCACTTAAAAGCCACACACAAATATTGCATTATGTTTTTGCAAACTCTGCTAGTACGTATTATAAACATTAAGTTCAGATAGTTTAAAAATATTAAAGATGGCGTTTTTTTTACAACGATTTTCAAGGTAAAGCTGCTTCAGTTAAATGCGCCTGTGTGAGCAATTCTTGTAAATTCGCTAACCAGGTAACATATTCCAGGACAACGATGAACTATATACAGGGCAACGACAGTGCCAAAAGTTTGAAGACCTTAGCTTGTCGGAGTACGGAGAGGAAGAAAAAAAAAACTTCTAATCCAGAGCGTTGTAACTTGTATCCAAATGTGCCGTGTTTGCGATTTTTTTTTTCTCAAAATAAACAAATACTCGGTGATTAAATACTTTTCGTTAATCCTTCCTACGCCTAATTTGTCAGTGAATATTTCCTTAGACCCGTAGGCAGAACAGTTTCATGAGGAAGCCGCCCGAAGTGCGGCTTCCCATCGCGCGATGCGCAAAACGCGCTCGTGACTACGAGGGTGCTTACGGCGGCCATGTCTTTTTTTTTTCGCAAAGAAAAACTTTTTTTTTCGAGGAGCAAAGTTTGGATTGTATTTTTCTGGGCATGCGAGTCAACAAAATATTTTTTTTTCATCAAAACTAAAAAATGAGTCATCGGACATGTTTGTTCGATCGTACCTGAAAACGCTCAGCTGTTTCTGAACACAGATGGGACACATCCTGTTCAGCTTGCTGCACACTGGAGTGAACAAAGAGTGATGCCCGTGACAAGCTGTTAGGCGTGGCCGCCGTGCTAGGGTAATGAGCATATGGCTGAATTCGAGAGCCATGTCTGAGCCGGCATGCTGAAATTGCAAAGTAGGTACCGGCTGAGATGAGAGTACATGATTGCAACTCCTGCTAATTTAGGAGTGATGCTGCGAGCGTTCTATTGTAAAATTGGTTGACAGCAAGCCATAAAAAATAAAACTGAGCAGAGTAAAGCATTTCATCGCGGAAAACTTTCGAGCAGAGGCTCTATAAGTGCGATAAAATTTAGGAGCTGGTTTGCCCACGGATACTGTAGTAGCCGGAGAAATTTTCGGGCTTTATGACGAGTATTTGGCGTACGAAGCTATCTAACGAGGAAGTGAGGGTGCTTGATTTGGGTGTGACGGTATTGCCTTCTGTTCAACACTCAGAGGAACCTGAGTGGCCGGGAGTGCAGGTCCGGCCTGAACTGTTGTTGACAACAATGGGGGCTTGTTTTTGCAGCGCTGCTTTGTAGCTTTGTCGTGCGTTGTTCTCGCTGGAGGAGACAAGGACAGGTGCTTCTTAGGTGGAGGCTCTGTAGTCCATTAGCTTCAGGGCTTCGGCGACAAGCGATGATGACGGGTCTTGATTGTCTGCAGTAGGTTGTTCCACCTGGCGTCGTCAAGAATGACGTCGTCTCCGTTAAGGTTTTCAGTTAGAACTACCATCTCTGTTCTAGCTTCGGCTCGTGGAACCGCGCGTCGGCCGTACGTCTGTCAATTTGGGCTCGTGTTTTGCGAAGGACACATTGTTCTCGAAGCGATAGCGTACAGAATGGGCACCGTTGTGATGTTGTTTCATGTGGTTTCTTGCATTTGACGCGAAGAGTGTTCGAGCCTTTGCATTCCGTAGTTGAGTGAGGCTGTGCACATCGGAGGCAAGTTAGCGACCGCTTACGAACAGCCGCACCATGGCCAAACAAACCGGATCGGTGGCATTGGATGGAGTTGTTGACATACAAGTCGACGCCATGCCGAACCAGGCCGATGTAGATCTACTCAGGAAGTGTAGGAGAAGCACAACTCAGCATGAATAGTAGTGGTCTTGCCGATGCGACGGACGTTGCGGCTGCCTACTGTTGAGCGCAGAACTCCGAATATTGCGGAGTCGAGAAAGGTGTTGCCAATGTTGCGGACAATATCAACGCTGGAGGCCTTTCCACGAAGCTCGAAAGTACGCACTCTCATGCCGCAAAGCGCAGTCTGGCCAAGAAGAGTCCGTGTCGTCTGTCCATTCCGCGTGTCAACCGCTAGGAGGTTCTTCCATCTGTTATAGCGCACCTTAATAACACACGAAGGCACGAGCGTCTCCAGAGTGGACGTGAGGCGAACCGAATTGATAGTCGATTCTTACATCTCCATCCACAGGAGTGAAAATAACTACGAGACCGACAGTGGGCTCTGTTTAGGGATCGATCAATCAATCAATCAATCAGTCAATCAATCAGTCAATCAAAGAGCTTTACTGTAGTTTCCGAAACAGCTTTAGGGTCCTTTTTAGGGTTACACTTGACATAATAAAACAGCACTGAACTAAAACTACACGTCAATATTTGACCACTATACTATTCTTGAACGTTTTAAAAGGTATAAAAAAGTCCACATGAGGATTAAAAAACTTGTTGTACATTAGCATCATTCGTGTCAGCAGAAAAACTGGACGTGATGATAGTCTTCTCGCTAGAACCAGAGCCTTGACTTGGGCAGCGTCTCTTTGTTCCGCGGACGACATCCTGGAACGCCCCTTGATTGTCGTCGGCAATTGAGCCCGACACGCTGGCGAGTTCTTCGTCGTCGACGAGAGCAGTTCCACCGATGGCGGCGACTAAAGAATTTGACATTTGCATGCCCTGCCGGCTGGAGTGCCGGGCAAACAGGCCCTGGAAGCCAGTAATACCCGATTCACACGGTCAACATAAAGGTATACCTTTAACAAGGTCCCTATGCTATCGGCGAATCAGCCCTTGATCTTGGGTCGCGAGCACACGCCACGCGCGGAAGATCGTGAATTGATTGGCCGCAAAGAATAAAGGTCCCTTAGCTAAAGGTACCTTTGATCGGTCGTGAATGGGGGTATAAGAACAGCTTATGATGAAGTCAGAGAAAAAAATACTCACTGTCGATGGGCAACGTAGTATCAGTAAGCAGAGAAAATAGAATCGAATGGAATACACGTCCGCTGTGTGGCTTTCTCTTCTATTCTTCCCGATGACTTGAAAATATTGTACTGAGTGTAGAGGATACAGATCAGATCCGACTGGATATTATAAGTCCCGACCCGACCCGGTTCGATTAAGTCCTTGTCCGAGACCAGGCCCAAGCCCGACTGTTACTTCTGCTAACAAAAAGCCCGACCCGAACCCGGCCCGCACACGCCTTTTTTCTAACAAAGGTTATTTTATGGCTGGCATAGCTCTTATGTACTTTCTGTGAACAGGATGTACGGCATTCTTGGGGACGGAAGTGGCCATCTCCTGAGAAATTCGCACAAAAATTAAAAAAAGGCGAGCAATCGCTTTTCGAGATTGAACCCGGTACTAATTCGATGCGAATGTGACGCTGAAAAAAAAAATGAAGCCAGGTTGTAAGTTAAGAGCAAGTAAAATTGTCGTCCAGAAGGAGCGCTGGCGGTCATGCGGACAAAGGCGGTCTCAAAATAGGCTTCAATTGATGTTTAGAGTAACGCACTGCACGTTTTAACTGCTTGATAGCGTTTACGATCGCATGTCGCAGAAAATCCGGACGAAAAAAAATCTCATAATGCGACGCCCGCAGCCACGTGTGCCACATTTTGGCGGCGCGCGTTGCGTTATAGGATTCAACCGCTAAATTTATCAAAATTGAGCAGGTAAATTTTGATGAATAGTTAAGTAGTGAGAAGTTGGCAGAGAACTTTTTCCGCCAGATTTGGCGGGAAAAGTCTCCGCCAGCTCTAGCAAAACAAGTTTTTCACCAAAATGTAGCGAAAAAAATTTCCCGCCACGGTAACTCGTTGAGACAGTGTTGTGCCCGTTACCGGAAAAAAGTAACGAAATAGCGTTACTCGTTAGTTTGGTAAAAATTAACGCGTTATTGAGCTACATTACTTTTTTTACAAACGTAACGATATACCTAGGGTTCGGAGTTTTCGGTTTAAACCGATAAAAACCGATAAAAGTACGCCGAATCCATTTTCGGAAATTCGGTTTTAACCGAAAAAGGTCAGTTTTTAGGTTCGGAATTTTCGACTTAAACCGATAAAAACCGATAAAAGTACGTCGAATCCATTTTCTAAAATTCAGTTTTAACCGGAAAAGGTCACTTTGACCTTCCAGTCGTACCGCAGAGCCGTGGCGAAAAAGTGGAACGACAGTGTCTATCGAAACGTGTCCGAATGTATGGGATACACGGATGCCATCACGACGTTTTGGTTTAATGTGCGCATCATCGATCGGAACGTGAAGTCCGAAATGCCCCATGACTTCGCCATGTACGAGCGTGTTTTCAAACTCATTGTAAGGACGACTGACTCGATGCAAGCTCTGCATGTTGTGTTGAGCTTCAAAACGTCGCACCGTGTCTCTTTTGGCGGTCATAATTGGTTGATTGGCCGATTTTGGCTCAGGCAGCGCTTCATCTCCTCAGCCTGCCAGTGTCCAGTGTTAGCGTTGAGAGGGCATTCTCGAAGCTCAGGGTCATATTAACAGGAAAGAAAGAGTGCGGATCAACGGGGAGAACCTGGTAAAGTACATGTGTGTGTACTATAATAAGATCACGTAATCCTGATGTACAGAAGGTGAAGTTACATGTTTTTTGGGCATAGGCTTCATATCTGAGTTGTTTGTACTTCTGTGTTTTTTCTTGTTTCTTTTACAGTTGCACACATTTGCCAAATAAAGTGTCCATTTCTTTTTCAATGTATCTGTGCCATTATTCTTTGAGTGATCACAAATATCAGAGCTACAAGGATCATCTGATCCGGTGTCCGTTGGTGTTTATTTTATATTCACCGAAAAAGCCGATAAACTTTTGTGGGCATAAATATACGCCGAAAAAAACCGAAAATTGAATTTTAAAATAAACACCGAAAAAAGTACGCCGAATTTTGAAAAAATAGAAACCGAAAACGCGGAACCCTAGTCATATACCGTTACCGTTACTTTTAAAAAAATATCGAACGTTACTTTTACGCTACTTTTACGTAACTTTTGTGTTCGAATACTTATGTTTGGCAGAGATGTGTTCGCTTACAAACATGCCTTCGGTCTCGTGAAAGAAGAACTTTCACGAGACCAATCGAAAGTCAATCTGCTTTTATAAACTACAGCATGCGAACGGGGACTGCTGGAACACAACCAGCCAACCAACACCCCCTCATCTTTACGCTGGTTTTAGTAACAGTCCAGCTCATACTATTATTGAGACTGATTTACTTCACTATGTGGAGAAGCACACCGGTTACCGGCACACTGGTTATAATCACTTGCTGCCTCTTACCAGCAGTATCTCTTAATTTTTCTGCGTAAAAAAGTTTTGTGTTTGTAAGTTTTCTCTCTAGGTTTAAAACTTTTATTTTTTTATTATGACCTTAGTGAAGTAAAGACTAATCAAGCGAAAGATTCTTCTGTGTACAAAAGTGGGTCCAGGAATTTTCAGGCAGCGAGAGGGAGAGCGAGAGTAAAAATATTCCACAAAGGGTGTTTCTTTTGTTACTAGAGAAACGAGCAAATCGCTTCGCCACTAGTTGTCCACTGCTTTAAAGAAATGTCCCCCCCCCCCCCCCCCGCTGTCCACGTCTGCTGCACAAAGCAGAGGGGGAAGAGAAGGGAGGAGTTGGCTGTAACGCAGTCGTTCTTTCATACCTTGTAAGTGGTGAAACCATGAAAAATGAAAGCCGCTTACAACTCCCTGTAACTCCGAATTGGGTCACGTGACCTCGGGGTGTCACGTGACCTGGGGATCGCGTGACCTCGGGGAGGGGGTCGTGACCTCGGGGTCACGTGATCTCGGGAGTCACGTGACCTGGGGTCGTCACGTGACCTTACGGTTACGGCGACGGCGACGCCGCTCAATCCGGAAACGGGCGCCTAGATATAAGAGCTGCGCTCTAAAAAGGAGGACGAACGGAATTAGCTGGTAGCCGAAGGTTTGTTTCGCCTTCGAGAAGCGAGGTAATGTCACCTTTTAACAAATGTCTCTTTTTGTCAGAAAGTTATTTTTTTAAAGTTTACTGTGACGGATGCTGGTTCCGTGCAGCGATAAGCTTGTGCAGGATTTTGAGATGGATGGGTGAATCGATGGACTGGATAGTGGAAAACCCAACCTTTTAGGAAATCAAAGGTTCAGAAGTCTTAGCAGCAAGATACGGCATTGCCTGGGCATTGCGTGCTCGAGCGCAAGTATAGTTGCCCCTCGAGCAGAGAGAAGCTAGATCCTCCATTGAGCTTAGTGACCTAAATTTAGTTCCCCTAACGTCTCCAGTTTTATGCACAAGATTGCTATTCTAAACGTTAGATTAGGCGTCGTTACCTTTTCCCAAATACTTAATGAATTTCACCAGTTTCGGTCAAAAGTAACGAGTAACGAGTAACGTAATTTGATAGCCGATACCGTAAAAAAGTAACGAAAAATACTTTACCCGTTAGTCATTCAGAATACTAACGAGTACGTTACTGCATTAGCGAAAAATGTAGCGCGTTACAAGTAACGCCGTTACTAGTAACGCGTTACCTCCAACACTTTCCTGCGACCAGACCACGCACGCGCGTTTGCGTAACTCGGCAACGAGTACGCGTTTATATGAGAAGGCTTTGCGAACGGGACCCAATAACGCTATCGCGTTCCACTCTTAAGGGCGAAGCTTAAAGGGCAACTCATGGCCAAAATTCAAAAGGAAATAAATTACTGGTATCGCTTTAGTGACACAAAATACGAACCCAGCCAAAATATTACGTCAAGGGGAGGCCGCATTCCCAACTAATGCCGATAATAAAAATACGACCCGCTGTGAGCAGCCGCTCCTTAGCGGGCCGCCAGCGGGTCGCTGATCGCTAAAGCAACCTTGGGCCGTGACGTCATGGTCGTTCTCTTTTTTTTTTTTCCTCCGGTCCGGACGGGCTTGCCCGTTGCGCGGTCGAGCAGCGTAAAGTGCGCTTCTTTGAGACGCTACCGACGCTACTTCGGCTGGTGATTGGCGTGTTTAGCCGTTGCTTTTATATGTAGCCCGTGTAGCTTCGGTATAGCCTTTTGTTTATTTGCTTGTGAGGACTCCAAGGCTCGTTTTAGCAGAACAACTCGATGCGCACTCGCGCGCATCGCGGTGTCAGACAGAAGCACTCTCCCTGAGAAGTCCGTCAGCACGTGGCAGTGGGTCATGTGCATATGGGCTCAGGCTCCAGCTATCGTCGTCTTCGATGCCTTCACTAAACAACGTGTCTGCTGGAAAAAAAAGAAAAAAAGAAGCCCGCTCAGTTTGGAAATTGGCACACGACCTTGATGTGGGGATTCAAAATCAAATGCTTTATTTATCTCATATCATGGAGAAAGGAGGCAGAGATGAAGAAAGCAACATTTGTGGGTTGTCGATATACGTACTGCATTAAATTCGTTAAGAAGATGATTCCGAAGCTGAACCACAGGGAAGATGTGGCAAAACATGCAGTCCACATAGCAATGAACTTCGCATTACTAAGGCGCCGGTTGCACCGACGCCGCTTAGCGCAAAGCGGAGCTTAGCCGGGAACCTAAGCTAAGTTTCCGGTTTCGTTCTGTTGCTCGAAATTCGCTGATCGCTAAAACCTAGCACTAAACTACGCTTATCGTACGCGCTTAACACTGGGCGCTTTGCTTTGGCTGTTTCTTAATCCTGGATTTAAACACGGCGGCTGGTTTGTGGCAACGTTACTAGAACCACTCAGTTGGGAAACTGCCATAGAGCCTGCTTTAAAAAGCGGCTCCGATCCGTACTCGAGAACCGAGCTAATGGCGATCGCAACGCCGCCATTTCTCCCGCAGCGTCCACTCTGAGAACCTCGACGGCTGCACGCTCGGGTAGGGCAAGGGCCTGGTGGCGCCATCTCTGCAAGGCCATCTTGCAGTAGCTATGTAAAGCAACGTCTCATGTTTCAACTCGTCGCTAAAGGGTGGCGCTGTTATTGTATTTAGCTCGGTCTGGGGGATCGCCAGCGACCCAGGTTTCAATGGCGAGTTTCCCAACTGAGGGTTTGAGTAACGTTGGCTTGTGGCTCGACGCGGTGGACGAAATTGGTTGTACAAGGTGTTTTAGGCTACAACAGCGTGAGAGTCTCGACAGAACGACCTTCGATTGTGACAAGGATGCGAAATATTGTCGCGTGAAGTGTTTATCGACCCCTATTTTCAATGTTGAGTCTCCACTCTCAGTGCGTGTTAGCCCTAACCGACGATAGCGTACGGAGCTGTCGGGGCCTCACGTCTGGTCTTCCCGTTGGTTATTCTGTCAACGTGAGCTTATTCGTATGTACTTACTGATTTTCGCATAACTGCAACGTATTGCTATTTACCACCTTGTTTGCGCTTCTAACTTGCGACAGCATACTCTTCGAATCCGATCAGCGCGCTGAATAGTGGCAGTACATGATCTTGGCAAGGATCAGCTGATCGTCGACACTTCTGCCGCTTCTGCATCAGATTGCAGGTGCCTTTAAATTGCAAAACAGCGAAAGCGCCAATTTCTGCCAGTTTTCTGAGTTTCGGAGACAACCTTCAGTGAATTTTTCTCGTCTCGCGAGTGAGAATCTGGCTTCAGAAAACTCCGTATCTTTCTATAACATGAAACTTTTCTGGTGATCGCGCTTTAGGAATATTTTGGTATATATCTTTCATTCGTGGCGACGACAACTCGACGAATTCTACTTCGACGATTTCCAGACATTTTCGCTGCTGCCGTGTGCGAGTTCGTCACTGTTTTGAACTTCATCGGTCTCAGGCATGCCTCGATTTTAGTAGTCATCTCACCTTCCCACTTATCCTCGATGATGTTTTGTCTTCAGCGATGTAGCGAGTAGAGCGTCCTTCTCGCGTTCGGTGAGATTTGGGGCTCCCGATGGCTACTTATTTCGAAATGTGAAGCACAAAAACTACTGTCACTGTCAAAATATTCTGTTATCAACCACATACAACCACACAATCGTTACTGCGTATAGTAGCATTCGTGTTTATTTGCAGCGTTGACTCCTGTCTTTGTAAAACTAAGCGAAACAAAAATGATTGAATTCGGAGACCTCTAATTCGTTACTCACCCATGAAATACAGCGAAAAGCAGACGCCGCACAACTGTTACTACTGGAGTTTTCGGTTTACATCACGGAGACGCCTCTCCACCACCGTGATTCGTCCCTCTGAGCGTTCCCTAAGCTCGCCCTGCTGGTCCCTGCATTCCTTAGGCAAACAGCGCGCCTAGCTAGGGGCGCGTCTGTGTAGCCGGGTTAACGCTGTTGGTGCAACCGGAATTTAAAACCTGTGCTTATCCGAGCTCGGTTTAGGCGCTAAGCCGATTCTAGGGAAAGAGCCGCCTCGGGCTGAGGTAAGGCGACGTTGGTGCAACCGGCCCTAAGTGGCATGTCGTACACAATAAGGCAAACATGGCAAAAGTATCCAGATCAACAAAGCAGTCGCCGTCAAATGCAGTGTTGATTACAGTAGAGCCCACGTCTCGTTGAAATGGGGAATGGTGGGCATGGTAGACTACAACCACTCAACAAACCGCAATCACAAGTTTTTTGCTTTTTTGGGGGGTTTGAGGCGGCAAGCCTTTTCTTTGATACTTCACAACCAGATGCACCAGCTAGACTGAACTTATGGGGAAAATTACGGTGTCGTAACTTAGCAAACTTGCTGCGGACGCGCCCGATGAAAGAAAAAACAACGAATAAACAAACGGGCAGTACAGCCCAGCCACGCGGTTCGACGCCTGCGGCCCGCGCCGGAGAGCCCTCAAAGCTTCGTGTCTGGGACGGACCCCCAGCGCGAAAGCGGAGCGGCCCAGGTACGAGTAGGGCGATCAAGCGCAACGGCGATGATGACGCCCCCCCCCCCCCCCCCCAAGCACTGTCACGGGCAGCGCGGCGTAGAGCAATGCCGCTCCATCCATCGGAGCCCCGATGACGATTTAGGCCTAGAGACGAGCACGGGCGAGCGCACGCACGGCTACGGCCCCCGGGTACAAAGTTAATCAACGCCTGCCGCGCGCACGTTCCACCTCTCATACAAACAATACAGTCAACCAGGTATTTTGCTGCGAAAAGTTTCCTTTTCCGCCGTTTGTTAGTGGCAAATGGGATTGGCTACGGCACTGATTTAGGCGTACGTCATAAACCACTCACCGTAGCTGGAAGTGGAGGGGCAGTGAGATTGGTGTCCTACACCGGCACCGAAACGAGTTCATCTCGCCCGCCAGTCGTTAGCTTTTGGGGCAGTACGCAACTAACTCCTGCGACATATGCTGGATATCTACCACGCATGCAGAATTAAAAACGAAAGCAGCCATACTCTTTATTGGTGCTAGCTAGCGCAACAGGGGTGGGTACGCTCGACCACGTACTCATTGAACGAGAACGCACCAAGGAGAACGACCATGGCGTGAAGCCCGCCTTTTGGATTTTATGCGGCTAATCCCCTTGCAATGGGGGATCCCATGCCACCAGACTCGACGACCATTTACCTGTTATTTTCTTCTTGGTTTTCCTTCCACCAGTGGCCCAATCTTCTTTTGCTCCATTCTGCACACCGGTATGGGCTGCGGCACCCTGCCCACAGTGCTGTCGGCGCCGCCGTTACCGCTCTGCTCGCTGAATCCTCCCCTGTCGATTTCCTGGAAGCCCAACGCCACCGCCATGTCTCCTGGCCGCACGGCACCTCCGGCTGCAAGCTTGTGCACCCGGCATGACGTGCTGCAGCAGTCTATTCAGGCCCCTGTGTGCACGGGTGCATCATGCACGTCGGTGTCTGCGTACTTGGCTCGAAGCACGCGCGTCTCGCAGCATGCCTCCTCGGGCGTCGAAGCGAAGTCCGCTGCCCCCGCTGTTGTCCATGAATTCGCTTCCCTCACTTCCCGCTTTTCCCTGGCGTGAAAGGCAAGTGCCGGCTTCTGTCCTGCCTTCTCCACCCACCGTCGAGTCCTGGTCCTCGGTGACTCGTGCGGATGTCTTCCAGTTGTTGCTCTGGAGTCGGGTGAGTGAGAGGGCTAGTTCTAGCTGATAAACCGGAGGGCCAGCTGGCGTGTCCGTCGCACCCACTTATGTCCGTTGCCAGGCCTGAGCACGAAAGGCGAGGGTAAGACGGGACCGGGGAGGGAGAGGCAGACGGAACGCTGAAGAGAGAAGGAGGTTTCCTCTCCTCTTCTTCCAGCGTTCCGCCCGCTTTCTCCTTCCGGCCCGTCTCACCCTCTCCCTTCGTTCTTAGGTTGCAACGGATTATAGTCGTGAGGCTCTTGAGGTGGATGTATTTGAAAGCCTGTCTTGCCCACCGCCCTTCCTGCATTTGGCAGAGGCGTCGTTCGAAGCCCAGGTTGGCCCGGGCCTCCTGGCATCGAGGCTGATCACCTCATGACCCGCGCACTGCCTCGTTGGGTGTTCCTTGGCTGGCTCCCAGTGCCGCCTGTCCCACTCTCTCTGGCGCACCACTATAGCCGGTGACAGGTCACGAACGAAGCGGAAGCTCTTCCCACCTCTTTCCACTTTAATGGAACGAAACGGTGGAGAAAGGGCGACACTCCTCTCCACCGCTCTGCTCGACTGATGCGGCAAGGGGGGTGGGAGGAGCTTCCACTCTCGTTCTTGACCTGTCACATGACGAGAGGATACGCAAAGCGGGACAGACAGACACAGGGACTCCATTTCTCCAAAAAGTGGATAGACCCGGCACTGCTGCTACCCTCTTCCACACCGCCCGGGGAATCTCGAAACGGTTGCAGCCCCCCAGAGGGCTTCCCAGCAGTCGGAGAATCCCCTGTGAACCTCCTGCTCTTAGCCTGGAGCCTGGTCCCATGGTCTTCGAGGTAGTTGTGGCCCTCCTGAATGTGGACCCCCAGGTACTTGTATCGTGATACCCGCGGTGCCTATCTCGCTTTCAGGTCACTGACTCGTCCTCGGTGTCTCCTCTGTCCCCGAAGCCCATCAATGCCGACTTCTTAGCACTGAAACTCAGCCCCAGTGCCGCCCTTGTTGTGTTGCACTCGCTCGTAAAGGCCTGCAGGCCCTCCAGAGTCTGCCATCAGAGAGAATATCGTCGGCATAGATTAGCCCAGGGATTTTTCCTCCCCATTGGTTCCTGCCTCCGTATATTCCAGGGTGAAGCCCTCGGTGCGTCCTGCAGTCTCTTTTCGAAACCGCCAGTGCAACAGGCATAAACAGCAGTGGCGACAGTGGGCATCCCTGTCTCAGACCCTTGGTGATGGTTACTGGATGAGTCATCTCTTCTTGCCACTGTGCCACACAGTTGTCTCCTTGTAGATTTCCTTCAACAGGTACGATCCACCTCTCCGAGCCCCCGCTTTGCTAGATGCCTCCACAGCTTCTCATGGTCGACCGAGCCGTAGGCCCTGCTGATGTCGAGGAAACAGATGTAAAGTGGACGCCTCTCCCTCTGGGCATCTCTATGGCCCGCGTCAGCACGAATAAAGTGTCCTCAAGCGGCTGATTTCCAGTGTTGCCGGGGCCTCGAGCGGCTGGTTTCGGTTTTGTCGACCGCGCCCAAACAGAAATTTAAGGCGTCGATATCTTTAAAATTACGCAGTAAGGCTGAGAAAAAAAAATTACACCTTGTACTTCAGGGACGCTGACTGCGCTAAAAACAGTCGTAATCCCAAAATTAAAACTATGGACCGGAGTTACCTTTAAGCATTCCCTGAGCTTTTGCGTTAGTAACATTGCTCTTAGCTACGATAGTGTATGGGAAAAGTTCCAACATCAGGAGACATTTTTTTCTTTGTGATGCAGTGGTTAGCATATCTGGCCGCTAATTAGAAGACCCAGAGTTGGAACCACGGCGACAACAAAAGGTTTTGTCTTTTGACGGCCTTCTTGCTTTGGGAATCATACGTTACTCAATGTTTTGCCATCACAAGTTAGTTCAGAGATACTGCAAACGATTAACGAACGTCTCAAATAAAAGACATAGTTTTTCTTAATATTGACGTGAAGTTTTGTGACATTTGTAGAAATCAGCTTGCCTTTCTGAATTAATAGCCCCACTAAAATAACGGCTAAGCATATATTTTTTTTATTTATTCATAAAATTCATGTGGAGATTCTCAGTTTTATATATTCGGCGCCATTTCATGTAAAGTAGTGTTGTTGGTATATAATTTCTGAATATGTCTCTAAAACAAATAATAAAACTTTAGCGTGTTTCGTAGCTTTTATTTTGCATGGAAATATGTTTGTTGTAATTTTACAATATTCTCTTGTAGATATATTTTAAGCCTTTAATAAAATATGTAGGAAAAATTATTACTACGTGCATATTTCGAGTATCGAAATAGACGGCTGTTGCAAATTACCGTAAAAAAAACATTGGCAATCTCTACGCTTCGAGTTTCGAAATTAGCTTCTGACGTTCAAATAGAGCTGAATGCTCCTCCCAAGAACATGGCTTTCACATGTGTTTCTTTCTGCATAAATATAATAAAATATGATCCGAACCATCACTAGTACGATTTGACGTGGAAACCCTTATGTTCTATTCAAATTCCAACAAACGTCCAACGAAGTGAGAGTTTTTCGCAACAAAGCGCACATACAGAGCAACAGATGTTATCTTAAACATGAACTCCTGTCTCTGAACTTCGACGCTGGGAATCTCTACAACACAAGAGATAGCTATCACTTTTTTTATGAACTTATTTCCGGTTTCCACAAGATTGCTGTATATATAGCATATGTAGAGAACCCTTTCGACCGGCGCTTTTAGGCTGCGCTTCTTCCGCAGAAATGTTGGCGACAGGCTGGAAAATAACTCCGCTGTTTGTCGGGTTTTGCATGGTCATTAATTTGCAAGGCCGGTGATTCTTCTCCCAACGAGACATACGATTTATCTAAGGTGTGTATTTTCCATTGTTTATTGATGAAAAAATATAACGGATGATATCTTGATGTTTATTTATTTTTAAACACCGGCGTATTTCGGTGAGAGTAACTGAGGTCCATTATTTTGAAGAAGCTCGATGGGCACGTCGAATGCTAGAAGATTTTCTTGTCATACGCAGCATTAACTTTAGTTTCAGGATCGGCAAAAATACGCACCAGCTTCACATCTGTTTCTTAGATTCAGTTTTATTATCGAAACTTGAGTAAAGGCGTACAGAATCTGCGTATTTAATGGAGAAGGGGCAGGATTTTGAGAGCACCTTCTACGACTACGAGGCGACAAAACCTGCACCCGTCAGCCCCCCCCTTCCCCCCCCCCCTTTTAAAAAAGTGGAAGAGTTCCATTAGGGTAGTTCTAGCGAACCGAAGACAGGGGTGACATCGAACCGAACCCGTAGACCCGGAAGCCCATCCCCATATTGCGTGTATACAGAGAGTTTGGTCAATGGGAGGTGCGGGCAGAGCCAGGGCGTGCACCAGACGCAGAAAGTGGGCTTCGCATGCTCTTTTGGCTATCTAGAAGCCGAAAAGAATCCCCTAAGCGGTCGTAGCGAGAAACAAAGGTTATGGTAGTTTTAATAAGCGCGCAAGAGTGAAATGTAGTAACACTTGTGTGGTTGAAAATAGGGTGCACGTGATGTTTCGATCATGATCACGCAGAGAGATGTAAAAAACAAATGCGCCGCCCAACTCTGTTTGCTCGCACAGGGTGTGACCGCCCGGAAGGCAGATTCCCGGCCCTCGGCGCTTGGCGTACGGATTATGTCAATCGTTCCGCTAATCGCACTCTTCCACCACCACTTTGGATGACCGTGATTGAAACATCACGTGCACCGTATTTTCAGTCACCGCGAGTTACTCCGATGCACTTATCAGGTTTGTTTCTCTCGACCACCGCCAGGGTATTATTTCCGGCTCCTGGTTGGCCACATTCGAATTTGTGAAGACGCCCTCAAACACGTTCAGCCCGCTTTCGGCCAATGGCAACGAATGGCCAAACTCTTTACATATACGGCTCTGCTCATCCCCAGGCAATGAGGCGCGTTCTGCAAGGTTCCTGCAGGGCCTGGACCCCACTCATGCTGCAGTGTCTTTCCAAGAACTACAGCGACCTCTAAATAGACACTGCAAGACTGCAGAATCTACGAGATAACACGCTTGACGAACCTCTACGAGAGAGGGGTTTCGAAGAGAATAGTAGTCGCTAAGGCGGAACCATTCGACTGGTGTTTTCGGTTTCTAATCAGGGCAGAAATATTCAAGCACCGGTGTGTTCCGTTTTAACCGATTTTGTATTTTCGTCACCGGCAGATGTTTATTGGTGTTTTCGCCTAAAACCGGAAAATGCGCAGTATAGATAAAGCTGCTGTATGGTTATGTTTAGTGTTTTAGTACATTCTAATTTGTTACACTTAAATGCCGACCAACAAGCGGAAAGAAGGAAACTCTCCCTCAATTTACTCTTTTCGTTCGAGAGCGGGGAGATCCTCCTTCTTTCTGCGGGGAGCCCACATCCCAGGCAGAGATCATCCCCAGGCGGAGACCAACACCTCCTAGAAAAGGCCATAGCACTCCGAGTCGTGACCTGCAAGGGCCGGAGAAGGGAGGCCACGTCGAGAGAAGGCGCCACTCTGGTTCCTTACCCTGCGTCGTCTGCTCCCTCAGGTCACGTGGTTTGTTCGTACGCGTTTATCCGACATTAACATACGTTTGAAACCGCAGCCTTGTATAACGCGTTATATATACATGTATATATTATAAACGTAATATACAACGCGTTACCGAGATTGAAAGTACCAAATTTATATTTATGATTAACCCGTAACCGCGGGACCAGTGCAGGTCCGCAGTTCCGATGACTTTTCGAATGTACGGGCCCCGGTGGAACATTTTATTCCTCATACGGGCTCCGATTCTGGTAATTTTACGTTGTGAGTGAGCTGCCGACTCTCTAAAAAGGAACGCTGAGACATTTCAGAAGGGAAGGAACCGAAAAAAAATCAGCAGAACCCATCCTTTGGGAATGATTATCTACGTTAATGCGAATAGCATCAAACGGTGCGGAGTTATGCGCGTTCGTCAGGTGGCCGGCACACTCTAGACACGCCAGCCCACTCTGAGGCGATTCTAAATTTGTTGACACTTTCACAGCCCTGCGCACGATCTCCGCAGCCCAGCACGTGCGTTTGTGTCACTTAGGAAGGCGAGCAAAGCACGCGCCATACGCACAAACACTCAAAATGGTACCGACCAGACTTTCTGGCGTCTCAGCTAGTCTCAACCAACGGTACTCTAAACGGTTGTTTATATCTTTACCATAGGACGCGCTTTACAGCGCTGTCACAGCTACCGGTGCGCAGCGTTCCATGCACGAGGGCTCATTCCGCTCTCGTGAGGGTGAGCACGGCCGCTACATCACCCTCTCCCTGAGCGCGGGAGAGGGTGAGCTAGGGGCAGTGCTAAGCCTCACGAGAGCGGAATGAGCCTCGTGCATGGAACGCGCGCGATGGTAAAGATATAAACAGGTGTTTAGAGTGCCTTGAATGACTGCCTTCATAGCTGGGGAGAAGCGCGTGACGCCGTTCGAAACGGTCGCAAAAAAATGAGCTCCCGTGGAGCGTCTTCAACGGCTTTCACCGGCCGTGGTTCATCTGCTGAAATGTCCCAGGATACCTACCGAGTGGTTCTGCCGTCACTGCCTACAGGTACTGAAGTTTTGAACTCTGTATTCGCTCATTGCGACATTACCGGACGCCCGTACAAGATTGACGATTTTCGAGGAGAAATGGAACGCCACGGCGTTCTGAACGACCTCATTGGAGCCGGCGCGTACCAGATGAACCATGTCTGGCTCTTCACCTTCAACTCTCTGACAGCGAAGCGAAAAATTCTGGAAGCCAAGGAACTTGTGGTGAAGGAAAAAGATGCCTACTCATCGATCCCGATGAGTGCGAGGTACGAATACGGCTGCACTGGATACCTATTCACATAAGCGACGACACAGTGCGGAGGGCCTTAGAGCCTTACGGAAAAATCAACGAAGTATCCCGCGACACATGGAGGGCGGAAGGCTTCCAGAATGTTCAGACGACGACAAGGCTGGTGAGAATGAACCTAAAGGAAGGCGTCACCAAGGAAAACCTCCCGCACCAGCTGCGTCTGTTCGGCAGCAACGTTCTCGTTCTTGTCCCCGGAAGAGCGCCCTCTGCCTTCGATGTGAGAGAACAGGCCACATCCGCCGAGAATGCCGCGTCCCTCGCTGTGACAAGTGCCATCGTTTTGGTCATGAGCAAGAGGATTGCATCCGGACGTACGCCACTGTAATGCGACCGGCTCCCGAGGAAGACAACTCTGAATTCTTCATCGATGAAGAAGAAGCCTGGAAAATCGACGTGACGGCACTGGGCACCCAACCACCACCCATACCCAAACACCTTCAGGGGCTGACAAACGAGGCGCATCACAAGACGAAGACACCACCGCATCGATTCTCGAAGCTGACAAGACAGCTGCCTGCGCCGGAAACGGCACAGACATCGACAAGGCCGCTCCAGGCTCCTCAAAAGCCAGCGACAGAAGACAGTCGACGGGAATGACCTCTCCTTAGACGAAGCCTCCGAAGTTGACTCGGAAATGGGCGACAGCTCGGATCCCTTCAAGCGACCGCTAGATCGCGTCGAAGAGGAAGACCCCGACCTTGAAGGGCCTGACTGGAGCAAGCCGCAAGGAAGGAAGAAACGCAAGCCCCGAGCTCCACCGGATGGCCAACGAGAGCAAACCTCGCAGTAGGTGGTTGTGTTCACATAGAGAACAGTTACCGACAGTTCTTTAGTTTACTTGAATATTTACTCGTGCTTGTCGCCACAGCTATGAATTATGTAAGTTTTGCGTGAATTTGTTGTAAATCGCTCTTTATTACAAACCTCACTCCTCCGCCCCAATAATGTTTGCATCCAAATTCCCGCGTTTTCCACTATTTGCTTAACGTTGGGTACACTCAATATTAGAGGTTTAAATTCTACTCGTAAACAGTATCCAGCTGTTACGTTTGCTTCACCGAAGAGCAATTAGACTTTTAGCCGTACAAGAAACAAAAATGTCGGAGGAAGAGAGCAAGCTACGAAGGCGCTGGCAACCCTTTCTTACTTCGTTCGAAGTATGTTGTGTACGCATGCAGCCGGCACGGCAGGGGGATGTCTTTTGTTCCGTTGTGGAATCTGTCCCTCTCTCTGATGTGAGTCTCATCACCGATGCTCATGGACGATTTATAATATGACGACTTTAATTTGTTTGACGCACAGTGGCGAAATTGCTTGTGTCGTTATGCCCCGTGTAAAACCAGTGAGCGAACCCTGTTCTTCCACAGAGGTGTCGCAATCTACATCAAATCAAATCGGACCACTATATTCCTGGCGACTCATAATTTCAGTATGCGATGCAGGCATGAGTATTTCCAGCTAACGCGTAATAACGATGCTAGATGCAAATCGTACGAGGTATAATAGCAGAAAACAATTCTGGAAGATGCTTCACATATCCAGCGGAACTAAAAAAATTCAATTTACGCACTTTCAAGAATCTTCGCACGCACGCCTTGATCGTAGTCTGGTGTTTCTGCTGACATTGTACATAGCATCAGCTCTTATTGTATTGTGCAAATCCAGTGTTTTCAGTGACCACCGCCTCGTAAAGGTCAGCAAATTGGAGAAAACAAAAATCCCAAGGCTAGTTTAATTTGCGGTTGTGGAAGGTAGTCACCCTGTCTGCCAGCACGAAACGTGCTGTAGCTACAGTAGATGACCTTGATAAGGAAAATAACAGAAAGGCAGAATGAGACATGTCCATTGGAACGATGGGAGCGGTTCAAGGAGCAAGTAAAGGAACGTCAGGCAATCGAAGAGATCGAGCACGCTGAAGTTCTACGCTCCCGGGCAGAAGAACTGAAAAACTGCGAAGGATTTGCGTACTGTGTGTGAAGCTGAAAATGTCAATGCCCTGGTTGGGGTGCAAAGGATATCGCGAATGTCAAATCACGTCTTGAGAAATTCCAGAAAGAGCGATACGAAGGCGCTGTGGTGCGCTCAAGGACACAGCGGTTTCTCTGTGGAGAGCAACCCACCAAACACGCCTTGATACAGAAAGAAAGTATGCTTTGTCCAAAGAAATCCTCGAAATAGAGAGAAGTGGTACCGTAGCTACAGACAGAGCAGGCATTGAGGATGCCTTTGTGGAACATTATCGACGAATTTTTGAACTCACGCCAGAACGACAAGATGACAAAATTGACAAACTGCTGTCTTTTATGCCGAGAATAGATGACGAAACTACCCAAGCGGCACAGAGTTGGCTGTCATCGGCCAATGGCTGGCAATGGTCCTTGGCCAAGTGGCCAGACAGTGGCCAGAGACTGGCCGGTGACTGGCCTTTATCTGGCCATTGGCCAATGGCCACTGGCCATCAGCCATCGGCCAAGCATTGGCCAATGAATGGCCACTCTCTGGCCACTGGCCAAAAGACCATCGCCAGACATTGGCCATTGCTTGGCCAAAATCCGGTGCTGCTTGGTATAAGGAATGGCTGGAGGGACCCATAAGCCTGGAGGAAGTCGAAAAGGCAATAGGCGACCAGCCCGGTGGCAAAACTCCAGGCCCAGACGGGAGTTGGCTCAAGTTTTACAAGAAATTCAGAAAAGTACTCGCTCCCATTATTCTCGCTGTCATAGAGGAATCTTATAAAGAAAATCATTACCTCTATCTTTTTCTAGAACGCACACTGTGTTAGTTCCAAAATCAGAGGACGCTGTCAAGCTACGACGTGTAGAAGGTTATCGACCAATAAGTCTGTGCAATGTAGATTATAAGATATTAGCCAAAATACTGAATGGAAGGCTACAGCACGTAATTTGCGAATTGGTGGGTGACCACCAAACGTGTGGCATAAAGGGCAGGACGATTCAAACGAACGTTCATGTAGCAAGAAGCATTTTAGAATGTTGTACGGAAGAAGAAAATCAGATTGCCATGCTTCAGATTGATTTAGAAAAAGCATTTGACCGCGTACGTCATAAATTTCTTTGGGCCATTTTGCGGCACATCAACATTGGAGATGTTATTTATGAAGGCGTACGAATGGCATATAGGGGCTGTTCTACGAGACTAATTGTAAACCGTAGCGTAACTTGCAGCATCCCTGTAATGTCCTCAGTACGTCAGGGTTGCCCACTCTCGCCTTTATTATTTGCGCTTTATCTTGAGCCTCTCTGCTTGAGCGTTGCTAACAACAGAAACGTTCATGGATTTACGCTTAACTCCATAGAAGTCAAGGTATTGGCGTATGCTGATGATGTAGCAGTTTTTTGCAGAGACAAAAAAAGTGTAAGCAGCGTTATTGATTTAGTTAAACACTTTTGCGAAATTACTGGTGCGGCTGTAAATTTAGAAAAATGTGCAGGTTTTTGGCACGGTACATGGGCCACAAAGCCCTCAGAGTTTGAAGGGATCAAGTGGAGCTCAACACCTACGAAGTACCTCGGCGTACCACTCCAGCACATGCGTAATCCAAGTCTTTACTGGTCCGAAGCCACAGCTGAATTAAAAAAGCGGGTATCGCGGTGGCCAAACCGCGACTTATCAATTTTTGCTAGAGCAACGGCTTGCAACATATTTCTTCTTGCTAGGCTCATGTATGTGTTTCAAGTGCTACATTGTGCTCAAAATGTAATGAGGAAAGTTCATAGGATATGTGCTACATTTATCTGGAAATCAAACTGGGAGCCAATGAGAAGGAATAACCTCTTCCGCCGTATTCCTTTGGGGGATTAGGTTTATCGCATTTGTTTGTCCGGCAGCTCGTGTCGCGATTCATTTTTTACGGGATACTGAACAGCCTTTCATGCGCGCGGTGTTTCAGACGAAGCTGGCCGGTCACTTGCCTTCCTTTTTGGTCTCGAGTCATGGCGAGCAGCCAACAAGAATTGTTGGATTCCTAAAGGAGGTCGTTGAAGCATACCGTTTTTGGCGGTGCGCTATTCTAGAGAATATTTGTCTTGTATAACTAGAAAATCTTTGTCCAACGCCCTGTATGACACTCTTTTCCCGGAGCCTTTGTATCGTGCACTGTACAACCAGGAAACCGGTCAGGATGTTCTTTGTCGCGTCAAGAGAATGGCAATCCAGCCACGTGCCAAAAGTTTCTTTTTCAAACTTCATACCTCGACGCTCCCCGTGAAAGTGTGGCTTCACGAGAAAGGTCTTTTTGTTCCTTGGACCACTAATTGCTTGCTGTGTAAAGCCCCCGAAACTATAGAGCACGTGTTTATTTTCTGTTGGGATGCACTGTTGTTTTGGGACGTGTTACAGAGAACTTTAAAAAAAGACCTAAAAATAACAGCACATTCGATCCGTTTTCTTCCGATCACTTCCCAGGAACTTGTACCGTACGACCTTATAACGTTAATTGGCCTGTACAGCATTTGGTGTTCGCGGATGGCGGTGAGGCATGCAGACCTTAACCCGCGACCGGTTGAGACATACTTTCTAGAATTTGTGACTGAAATACGTAGTACCTATGCACATCAGGATAGTGTTCCTGAGTGGGTTGGGATGTGTGAGAGGCTCCTAAAGAGCCCCCAACGTATTAATTGAGATGTGCTAATCAAAAGACTGTACGCTTAGCCTGTACGTGTTTGAGTTGTGTATGCTGTAATAAAGAAAAAAAAAACTGCCTTCATAGCTCTGTGGTTAGCGCGTCTGCCTGCTGATCAAAGGGTCAACGGTTCGAATCCCGCCGGCGCCGGTCTTTTTTATTTATTTATCGACCCGCGGCGTAAGAGGTTAGATAGCCAGATAGATAGATAGATAGATAGATAGATAGATACATAGACGAAAAGTGCGTGAAGTATCCAAAGAATGCTATTCGCATTAAAAATCCAGTCATCACCGCAGGGAGCGCACACGAGCAATGGGTCGACGGTGCCGCTGCTCTCGTGTGTGGTTCTTTTTGAGTCTTTGTGTTTCTTCTTTTCGTCGTTTTTCTGTCGTCACCGCAGTCTCGCATAGTTTTTTGTGTTCTTGATACTACGGCATTCACGTGGATTCGCGGTACAAGTCCTGCTGCAATGGCCAGCGACATGTGGCATAACTAGTCAATCGATGGCACTGGTCGATTGTCGATGTGACCTCCCTACTGGTAACGAAGAGAAAGACTTCTCAGGGAGTTCGTGTTCCAATGTTTCTCGTGACGCATATTTGCTGGGACGTTTATGGATACGATCGACAGGTGAGAAACAACTTATTGGCTCGACTTCCTTGGTCATGTAAGACGTAAATAGAGTCCTGCAGTCTTTTTTGTTTTTAAATCTTCGTTGATAGAATGGAATCTCGTCTCTTCGTCGTTACCCATACGTGCAGTTGCGGCGGCGACATTTGTAAGTGGTAATATTCTAGTTTTTCACTGGAAAGTGCATAACAAGTTTGTGTGATTATTGAAAGTACGTTGCTTGTGCTTATGTGCTTATTTATACTAATGTTATTTTACTCCATTTACCGCGTTTATACTAGAATCTTAGCTGTATCAAGGTAATGGTATTATTGTATACCAAATACGTTATATTTCGTTGTAAGACCGCTCGAGCTCTACAGGGAGAAGTATATTAGTTGATTGTGAATAATAAGTTTAGTACCCCTGCCACACGGAAAAGTTAATATATTTTCATTAAATGATATGAGATTTAATCAGATCGCGGTCTTGAGTCATTATACGAGCTTCACAAGCTGATCTGTCGACCCCATAATGTCATTCGATCGAAATCACACATTAATTTTGCCATGTGGCCGAGGTATACTGGGCAAGAATTCAGGTGACTGCACTGCGATAGCATCGCTTACATGGCCGTGAGCAAAACTTGTGTAGCCGTGTCCGCGTTGACTACGCCTAACTGATTTTTAACTGTGATCTGTTTTGCTGTGTCCAATCGCCGCGTGTCTCGCCATTTTGTCGAAGTGATTTCTGTATAAAATATGCATTCCTACAGCAATAATTGCGTGACTCAATGTTTTACGACTTAAACCAATCACATTCTTTCTATAGACGTCTTATACGCATACCTCGTGCCATTTCAGTACCGATTATATGTACGGTGTAATATTTTGCCCCGTGTAATAAAATGTAGTTTCCAGCCCCGTTACTATCATGCAGCTTTCTCGACTGCTAATAAGAGACGCGTATGTTATTAAAGTCGCGTTACGACCATATGCATGGGTAAATTACTTCCAAAAAAGTAATTTAATTACAGTTACAATTACTTTGCTGCAAAAGTTGTTTAACTTCAATTTCAGTTAATACTTTGCTTGAAATTAATTAATTACAATTACAAACTACTTTTAAAAAGTAATGCAATTATTTACAATTACTTGTTTCTGAGAGCGACCAAACTTAGGCCACATAACTTTAAACGAGTTGTGTAGAATGCCAAGTGTTGTTCATTCCTTACTTCAATGTTCACGTATTGTACTTTCTTTTATGAATTTTGGTAAATTCATGATAGAACTTGACAGGTAATAGACCAATGAAGTACTACGTTCTTATATATTTAATAAATAATAAATTAGTTCATATGCTGGATATAATGCAATTAAATGCAAAAGGTGCAAGCGAGCTGGACAAGAATGACGAAAATAATCCTGGAGAAGGGAACAAGAGGGACAAAGGACAAACACAGAATCTCCAAAGCACAGCTAGGTGACTGGTGCGCGACAGGAGAAAGCATCTGGTGTCTTGAAGACGCCAGATCGCTAAAGAAAAAATTGGGTTGACAGACTTTTGTTAGCCAAGCAAATAAAAATGTGATAATTATTCATATTGGAATGTTACACAATGACTAATATAAACGTAAAATCCACATGCACTAATACGACCACATTCACATGCAAACATCATGGTATTCTAAATTATTTACATTGAGTTGAAATTATAATGGCTCAGAAATATAAAGGCTACCGAATCGGGGATACCGAAACATTGGTGACAGTATTCAGAGAGGCGCGAGGTCAGTCTCAAGGTGCTCATACAATAGCATCCCAAATAAACCAACTACAAAATAAACTTCAAAAAATAATACGAATCCGGATATGCGACAGTACTGAAGAGGGAATTAAAAAAAGAACTGGCAAAAAGAGAAGAAAAATAACTTCATGGACAATTAAAATTCCCAACCTCGGCTAAAAGCTGAAGCTCAAGTATTTTCTTTCGATACTTTGGCGCTGGTATTTACGCTATTGTTTCTTCTCGCACCGCAGACGGCGCTACACGGCGCCGTTGAGACCAAACTCCAAGGGTTGTCTCCAAGCCCACAGTGTAAACAACAAAACAACAAACACTGCGACGCCGTTTACGTTGTGCGTGAGGTGAGCTTGTGTCAGTGTGTGAGTGTTTCTGAGCTAGGCCGCTTGTGCAAGCGCTGAGGCTTTCAGAGAGGTTCCGTCGACGCCACAAAGTTTTGAAAAGTATTTGTAATTGTGCCTGAAATTTTGCAATCACTGACCTTGAAAGTAATTAAATTACAGCTACAATTTCTGCAATTAAAAATAATTAATTACAATTACACATTACCAGGAAACGTAACTAAATTACAGTACTTCAATTACAATAATTGAATTCACTACACAGGTATCGTTACCACGGTCAATCCTGAGTGTGCCTTCCTTCCTTTTGATGGCCTTCCTTTGCGACGTCACGAGAAGAGCACTAGGGCCCTGTCTTCTAGGAGGTGTTCAGGGCCGCTCATGTAGGGAAAGGAGGAGGAATACGGTGAGAAGGAAGTGAGAGAAGGAAACTGGGAACCGGTTTTCTGCCTGGCAGAAGTTAAAAGCACTATACCATTTTTTGGCTGCACCCAAACTGAACATATTTCTGGAATACTCAGGCCTTTTACTATCGACATGCTTTTTTGTTATCTCTGATTTCAAAATAGCTGTTGTAGAAAGCGTAAGATGAAGGGATGCCAAAACCACCGTTGAAATTTCCGCGTTTTTCAGTGAGTGACGCAATATCACATAGAACACAAGGCCTGCGCCTTCCTACTCTAAACGTCCCATCGCCTGCTTCAGTTGTCATGTTCAAAATGAGCTCCCCATTAATAGGCTGCTTAGGCAATGCCACCTAGAAGACAAGACCTGCGCGTTTCCTCCTCGGCATGTCCCATCGCCATGACTTCAGTGGTCATGCTCAGAACGAGCTCACATTAGTATCGCTGCTTAGGCAATGCCACCTCGAAGACAAGACCTGCAGCGTTCCTCCACGAAACGTCCCATCGCCTGCTTCAGTGGTCATGCTCAATATGAGCGCCCATCAATAGGCTGCTTAGACAATGCCACCTAGAAGACAAAACAGCCTGCGCGTTTCCTCCTCTAAACGTCCCATCGCCTGCTTCAGTGGTCATGCTCAGAACGAGCTCACGATTAATAGGCTGCTTAGAGCAATGCCACCTAGAAGACAAGACCTGCGCGTTTCCTCCTCTAAACGTGCCATCGCCTAGCTTCAGTTGTCATGCTCAAAATGAGCTCCCATTATTAGGCTGCTTAGACCAATGCCACCTAGACAGACCAAGACCTGCGCGTTTCCTCCTCTAAACGTCCCATCGCCTGCATCGAGTGGTCATGCTCAGAACGAGCTCCCATTAATAGGCTGCTTAGGCAATGCCACCTTGAAGACGACACCTGCGCGTTTCATCCTCTAAACGTCCCCTCGCCTGCTTCAGTTGTCATGCTGAAAATGAGCTCTCATTGATAGGCTGCTTAGACAGTGCCACCTAGGAAGACAAGACCTGCCCGTGTCCTCCTTCTAAGCTTCCCATCGCCTGCTTCAGTTGTCATGCTCAAAATGAGCTCCCATTAATAGGCTGCTTAGGCAATGCCACCTAGAAGACAAGACCTGCACGTTTCCTCCTCCAAACGTCCCCTCGCCTGCTTCAGTTGTCATGCTCAAAATGAGCTCCCATTAATAGGCTGCTTAGGCAATGCCACCTAGAAGACGAGACCTGCGCGTTTCCTCCTCTAAACGTGCCTTCGCCTGCTTTAGTTGTCATGCTCCAAATGAGCTCCCATTAATAGGCTGCTTAGGCAACGCCACCTAGAGAGACAAGACCTGCGCGTTTCTCACTCCAAACGTCCCCTCGCACCCGCTGGTCATCGTGCTCCAAATGAAGCTCCCATTATTAGGAATTCTGCCTAGGCGCTACTCACCTAGAAGACAAGAACTCTGCGCGTTTCCTGCTCCAAACGTCCCCTCGCCTGCTTCAGTTGTCGTGCTCCTGGTGAGCTCCCATTAATTGAGCTGCTTAGGCCGTACCACCTAGAAGACAAGACCTGCGCGTTTCCTGCTCCAAACGTCCCCTCGCCTGCTTCGGTTGTCATGCTCAAAATGAGCTCCCATTAATAGGCTGCTTAGGCAATACCACCTAGAAGACAAGACCTGCGCGTTTCCTCGCTCCAAACGTCCCCTCGCATAGCCTGAGTTGTCATGCTCAAAATGAGCTCCCATTAATAGGCTGCTTAGGCAATACCACCTAGAAGACAAGACCGCCGCGTTTCCTGCTCCAAACATCCCCTCGCCTGCTTCAGTTGTCATGCTCAAAATGAGCTCCCATTAATAGGCTGCTAAGGCAATACCACCTAAAAGACAAGACCTGCGCGTTTCCTCCTCCAAACGTCCCCTCGCCTGCTTCAGTTGTCATGCTCAAAATAGAGCTCCCATTAATAGGCTACTAAGGTAATGCCACCTAAAAGACGAGACCTACGCGTTTCCTCCTCTAAACGTCCCTCTCGCCTGCTTTAGTTGTCATGCTCCAAATGAGCTCCCATTAATAGGCTGCTAAAGGCAATACCACCTAGAAGACAAGACCTGCGCGTTTCCCACTCCAAACATCCCCTCGCCTGCTTCAGTTGTCATGCTCAAAATGAGCTCCCATTATTAGGCTGCTTAGGCAATATCACCTAGAAGACAAGAACTGCGCGTTTCCTGCTCCAAACGTCCCCTCGCCTGCTTCAGTTGTCATGCTCAAAATGAGCTCCCATTAATTGGCTGCTTAGGCAATACCACCTAGAAGACAAGACCTGCGCGTTTCCTGCTCCAAACGTCCCCTCGCCTGCTTCAGTTGTCATGTTCAAATGAGCTCCCATTAATAGGCTGCTTAGGCAATACCACCTAGAATACAAGACCTGCGTTTCCTGCTCCAAACGTCCCCTCGCCTAGCTTCTGATTGTCATGCTCAAAATGAGCTCCCATTAATAGGCTGCTTAGGCAATACCACCTAGAAGACAAGACCTGCGCGTTTCCTGCTCCAAACGTCCCCTCGCCTGCTTCAGTTGTCATGCTCAAAATGAGCTCCCATTAATAGGCTGCTCAGGCAATACCACCTAGAAGACAAGACCTGCGCGTTTCCTGCTCCAAACATCCCCTCGCCTGCTTCAGTTGTCATGCTCAAAATGAGCTCCCATTAATAGGCTGCTAAGGCAATACCACCTAGAAGACAAGACCTGCGCGTTTCCTCTTCCTAACGTCCCCTCGCCTGCTTTAGTTGTCATGCTCAAAATGAGCTCCCATTAATAGGCTGCTAAGGCTAATACCACCTAGAAGACAAGAACCTGCGCGTTTCCTCCTCTAAACGTCCCCTCGCCTGCTTCAGTTGCTCATGCTCAAGAATGAGCTGTCCCATTAATGTAGGCTGCTCAGGCAATACTCACCCCTAGAAGACAAGAACTGCGCGTTTCCTGCTCCAAACGTCCCCTCGCCTGCTTCAGTTGTCATGCTCAAAATGAGCTCCCATTAATTGGCTGTAAGGCAATACCACCTAGAAGACAAGACCTGCGCGTTTCCTGCTCCAAACGTCCCTCTCGCCTGCTTCAGTTGTCATGTTCAAAATGAGCTCCCATTAATAGGCTGCTTAGGCAATACCACCTAGAAGACAAGACCTGCCGTTTCCTGCTCGAAACGTCCCCTCGCCTACTTTAGTTGTCATGCTCAAAATGAGCTCCCAGTAGTAGCTGCTTAGGCAATACCACCTAGAATACAAGACCTGCGCGTTTCCTGCTCCAAACGTCCCCTCGCCTGCTTCAGTTGTCATGCTCAAAATGAGCTCCCATTAATAGGCTGCTTAGGCAATACCACCTAGAAGACAAGACCTGCGCGTTTCCTGCTCCAAACATCCCCTCGCCTGCTTCAGTTGTCATGCTCAAAATGAGCTCCCATTAATAGGCTGCTAAGGCAATACCACCTAGAAGACAAGACCTGCGCGTTTCCTCTTCCTAACGTCCCCCCTCGCCTGCTTTAGTTGTCATGCTCAAAATGAGCTCCCATTAATAAACTGCAAAGGCAATAAATACCACATAGAAGACAAGATCTGCACGTTTCCTCCTCCAAACGACCCCTCGCCTGCTTCAGTGGTCATGCTCAAAATGAGCTCCAATAATAGGCTGCTAAAGGCAATACCACCTAGACGACAAGACCTGCGCGTTTCCCCCTCCAAACATCCCATCGCCTGCTTCCAGTTGCTCATGCTCAAAATGAGCTCCGATGAGTAGGCTGCTTAGGCAATACCACCTAGAAGACAAGACCTGCGCGTTTCCTGCTCCAAACGTCCCCTCGCCTGCTTCCAGTTGTCATGCTCAAAATGAGCTCCCATTAATTGGCTGCTTAGGCAATACCACCTAGAAGACAAGACCTGCGCGTTTCCTGCTCCAAGCGTCCCTCTCATATCGCTTCAGTTGTCATGCTCAAAATGAGCTCCCGATTGATTGGCTGCTTAGGCGATGACCACCTACAAGAACAAAGACCTGCGCGTTTCCTGCTCCGAGCATCCCCTCGCCTGCTCTAGTGGTCATGCTCAAAACGAGCTGCCATCAGTTGGCTGAACTAACCGGCAATACCACCTAGAAGACAAGACCTGCGCGTTTCCTGCTCCAAACGTCCCCTCACGCCTGCTTCAGTTGTCATGCTCAAAATGAGGCTCCCCATTAATTAGGCTGCTTGGGCAATACCACCTAGAAGACAAGACCTGCGCGTTTCCTGCTCCAAACGTCCCCTCGCCTGCTTCAGTTGTCATGCTCAAAATGAGCTCCCATTAATTGAGCTGCTTAGGCAATACCACCTAGAAGACAAGACCTGCGCGTTTCCTGCTTCCTAACGTCCCCTCGCCTGCTTTAGTTGTCATGCTCAAAATGAGCTCCCATTAATAGGCTGCAAAGGCAATAAATACCACATAGAAGACAAGACCTGCGCGTTTCCTCCTCCAAACGTCCCCTCGCCTGCTTCAGTGGTCATGCTCAAAATGAGCTCCACATTAATAGGCGAGGGTCGTCTAGAGGCAATGGGAGCTCACCTCGACATGATAATACCTGCGCGTGCCCTAGCACGTTCAAACGTCGCAGCATGCTGTCTTCTAGATGGTCATTCGCCACAATGGGAGCTCATTTTGGCATGCCCTACAGGCGATGCCACCTGGAGGACAGAAACGTGCAGATCTGCTCTTCTAGGTGGTATTGCCTCAGCAGCTATTAATGGGAGCTCATTTTGAGCATGACAACTGAAGCAGGCGATGGGACGTTTAGAGGAGAAAACGCACAGGTCTTGTCTTCTAGGTGGTATTGCCTTAGCAGCCTATTAATGGGAGCTCATTTTGAGCATGACAACTGAAGCAGGCGAGGGGACGTTTAGAGGAGGAAACGCGCAGGTCTTGTCTTCTAGGTGGTATTGCCTTAGCAGCCTATTAATGGGAGCTCATTTTGAGCATGACAACTGAAGCAGGCGAGGGGACGTTTGGAGGAGGAAACGCGCAGGTCTTGTCTTCTAGGTGGTATTGCCTTAGCAGCCTATTAATGGGAGCTCATTTTGAGCATGACAACTGAAGCAGGCGAGGGGATGTTTAGTAGGAGGAAACGCGCAGGTCTTGTCTTCTAGGTGGTATTGCCTTAGCAGCCTATTAATGGGAGCTCATTTTGAGCATGACAACTGAAGCAGGCGAGGGGACGTTTAGAGGAGGAAACGCGCAGGTCTTGTCTTCTAGGTGGTATTGTCTTAGCAGCCTATTGATTGGAGCTCATTTTGAGCATGACAACTGAAGCAGGCGTAGGGGACGTTTGGAGGAGGAAACGCGCAGGTCTTGTCTTCTAGGTGGTATTGCCTTAGCAGCCTATTAATGGGAGCTCATTTTGAGCATGACAACTGAAGCAGGCGAGGGGATGTTTGGAGGAGGAAACGCGCAGGTCTTGTCTTCTAGGTGGTATTGCCTTAGCAGCCTATTAATGGGAGCTCATTTTGAGCATGACAACTGAAGCAGGCGAGGGGACGTTTGGAGGAGGAAACGCGCAGGTCTTGTCTTCTAGGTGGTATTGCCTTAGCAGCCTATTAATGGGAGCTCATTTTGAACATGACAACTGAAGCAGGCGATGGGACGTTTGGAGCGAGGAAACGCGCAGGTCTTGTCTTCTAGGTGGTATTGCCTAAGCAGCCTATTAATGGGAGCTCATTTTGAGCATGACAACTGAAGCAGACGATGGGACGTTTGGAGGAGGAAACGCGCAGGTCTTGTCTTCTAGGTGGTATTGCCTTAGCAGCCTATTAATGGGAGCTCATTTTGAGCATGACAACTGAAGCAGGCGATGGGACGTTTAGAGGAGGAAACGCGCAGGTCTTGTCTTCTAGGTGGTATTGCCTTAGCAGCCTATTAATGGGAGCTCATTTTGAGCATGACCACTGAAGCAGGCGAGGGGACGTTTGGAGGAGGAAACGCGCAGGTCTTGTCTTCTAAATGGTATTGCCTTAGCAGCCTATTAATGGGAGCTCATTTTGAGCATGACAACTGAAGCAGGCGAGGGGATGTTTGGAGGAGGAAACGCGCAGGTCTTGTCTTCTAGGTGGTATTGCCTTAGCAGCCTATTAATGGGAGCTCATTTTGAGCATGACAACTGAAGCAGGCGAGGGACGTTTGGAGGAGAAACGCGCAGATCTTGTCTTCTATGGTGGTATTGCCTAAGCAGCCTATTAATGGGAGCTCATTTTGAGCATGACAACTGAAGCAGGCGAGGGGACGTTTGGAGGAGGAAACGCGCAGGTCTTGTCTTCTAGGTGGTATTGCCTTAGCAGCCTATTAATGGGAGCTCATTTTGAGCATGACAACTGAAGCAGGCGAGGGACGTTTGGAGCAGGAAACGCGCAGGTCTTGTCTTCTAGGTGATATTGCCTAAGCAGCCTATTAATGGGAGCTCATTTTGAGCATGACAACTAAAGCAGGCGAGGGGACGTTTGGAGGAGGAAACGCGCAGGTCTTGTCTTCTAGGTGGTATTGCCTTAGCAGCCTATTAATGGGAGCTCATTTGGAGCATGACAACTAAAGCAGGCGAGGGGACGTTTAGAGGAGGAAACGCGCAGGTCTTGTCTTCTAGGTGGTATTGCCTTAGCAGCCTATTAATGGGAGCTCATTTTGAGCATGACAACTGAAGCAGGCGAGGGGACGTTTGGAGGAGGAAACGCGCAGGTCTTGTCTTCTAGGTGGTATTGCCTAAGCAGCCTATTAATGGGAGCTCATTTTGAGCATGACAACTGAAGCAGGCGAGGGGACGTTTAGAGGAGGAAACGCGCAGGTCTTGTCTCTCTAGGTGGCATTGCCTAAGTAGCCTATTAATGCTGGAGCTCATTTTGACCATGACAACTGAAGCAGGCGAGGGGACGTTTGGAGGAGGAAACGCGCAGGTCTTGTCATTCTAGGTGGTATTGCCTTAGCAGCCTGTTAATGGTGAGCTCGTTTTGTAACGATGACAACTGATTGCAGGCGAGGGACGTTTGGAGCGAGGAAACGCGCAGGTCTTGTCTTCTAGGTGGTATTGCCTTAGCAGCCTATTAATGGGAGCTCATTTTGAACATGACAACTGAAGCCAGGCGAGGGGACGTTTGGAGCAGGAAACGCGCAGGTCTTGTCTTCTAGGTGGTATTGCCTTAGCAGCCAATTAATGGGAGCTCATTTTGAGCATGACAACTGAAGCAGGCGAGGGGACGTTTGGAGCAGGAAACGCGCAGGTCTTGTCTTCTAGGTGGTATTGCCTTAATGCAGCCAATTAATGGGAGCTCATTTTGAGCATGACAACTGAAGCAGGTCGAGGGGACGTTTGGAGCAGGAAACGCGCAGGTCTTGTCATTCTACTAGGTGGTATTGCCTAAGCAGCTCTATTAATGGGAGCTCATTTTGAACATAGACAACTGAAGCAGGCGAGGGGACGTTTGGAGCAGGAAACGCTAGGTCTTGTCTTCCTAGGGGTGGTATTGCCTAAAGCAGCTAATTAATGGGAGCTCATTTGAGCATGACAACTGAAGCAGGCGAGGGGACGTTTGGAGCAGGAAACGCGCAGGTCTTGTCTTCTAGGTGGTATTGCCTAAGCAGCCAATTAATGGGAGCTCATTTTGAGCATGACAACTGAAGCAGGCGAGGGGACGTTTGGAGGAGGAAACGCGCAGGTCTTGTCTTCTAGGTGGTATTGCCTTAGCAGCCTATTAATGGGAGCTCATTTTGAGCATGACAACTGAAGCAGGCGAGGGGACGTTTGGAGGAGGAAACGCGCAGGTCTTGTCTTCTAGGTGGTATTGCCTTAGCAGCCAATTAATGGGAGCTCATTTTGAGCATGACAACTAGAAGCAGGCGAGGGGACGTTTGGAGGAGGAAACGCGCAGGTCTTGTCTTCTAGGTGGTATTGCCTTAGCAGCCTATTAATGGGAGCTCATTTTGAGCATGACAACTGAAGCAGGCGAGGGGACGTTTAGAGCGAGGAAACGCGCAGGTCTTGTCTTCTAGGTGGTATTGCCTAAGCAGCCTATTAATGGGAGCTCATTTTGAGCATGACAACTGAAGCAGGCGAGGGGACGTTTGGAGGAGGAAACGCGCAGGTCTTGTCTTCTAGGTGGTATTGCCTTAGCAGCCTATTAATGGGAGCTCATTTTGAGCATGACAACTGAAGCAGGCGAGGGGACGTTTGGAGCAGGAAACGCGCAGGTCTTGTCTTCTAGGTGGTATTGCCTTAGCAGCCTATTAATGGGAGCTCATTTTGAGCATGACCAACTGAAGCAGGCGATGGGACGTTTGGAGGAGGAAACGCGCAGGTCTTGTCTTCTAGGTGGTATTGCTTTAGCAGCCTATTAATGGAGCTCATTCTGAGCATGACACTGAAGCAGGCGATGGGACGTTTAGAGGAGGAAACGCGCAGGTCTTGTCTCTCTAGGTGGTATTGCTCTTAGCAGCCTATTAATGGGAGCTCATTTTGAGCATGACAACTGAAGCAGGCGATGGGACGTTTAGAGAGAAACGCGCAGGTCTTGTCTTCTAGGTGGTATTGTCTTAGCAGCCTATTAATGGGAGCTCATATTGAGCATGACCACTGAAGCAGGCGATGGGACGTTTAGAGGAGGAACGCGCAGGTCTTGTCTTCTAGGTGGCATTGCCTTAGCAGCCTATTAATGTGAGCTCATTCTGAGCATGACCACTGAAGCAGGCGATGGGACGTTTAGAGGAGGAAACGCGCAGGTCTTGTCTTCTAGGTGGTATTGCCTAAGCAGCCTATTAATGGGAGCTCATTTTGAGCATGACAACTGAAGCAGGCGATGGGACGTTTGGAGGAGGAAACGCGCAGGTCTTGTCTTCTAGGTGGTATTTGCCTAAGCAGCCTATTAATGGGAGCTCATTTTGAGCATGACAACTGAAGCAGGCGAGGGGACGTTTAGAGCAGGAAACGCGCAGGTCTTGTCTTCTAGGTGGTATTGCCTAAGCAGCCTATTAATGGGAGCTCATTTTGAGCATGACAACTGAAGCTAGGCGATGGGACGTTTAGAGAAGGAAACGCGCAGGTCTTGTCTTCTAGGTGGTATTGCCTAAGCAGCCTATTAATGGGAGCTCGTTTTGAGCATGACAACTGAAGCAGGCGATGGGACGTTTAAGGAGGAAACGCTGCAGGTCTTGTCTTCTAGGTGGCATTGTCTTAGCAGCCTATTATGGGAGCTCATTTTGAGCATGACCACTGAAGCAGGCGAGGGACGTCTGAGGAGGAAACGCGCAGGTCTTGTCTTCTAGGTGGTATTTTGTCTAAGCAGTCTATTAATGGAGCTCATTTTGAGCATGACAACTGAAGCAGACGAAGGGACGTTAGAGGAGGAAACGCGCAGGTGCTTGTCTTCTAGGTGGTATTTGCCTTAGCAGCCTATTAATGGGAGCTCATTTGAGCATGACAACTGAAGCAGGCGATGGGAGGTTTAGAGGAGGAAGCGCGCAGGCCTTGTGTTCTAGGTGGTATTGCGTCACCTCACTGAAAAACGCGGGAAATTTCAACGGTGGTTTTGGCATCCCCTTCATCTTACGCTTTCTACAACAGCTATTTTGAAATCAGAGATAACAAAAAAGCATGTCGATAGTAGTAAGGCCTGAGTATTCCAGAAATATGTTCAGTTTGGGTGCAGCCAAAAAATGGTATAGTGCTTTTAACTTCTGCCAGGCAGAAAACCGGTTCCGAGTTTCACTTCTCTCACTTCCTTCTCACCGTATCTCCTCCTCCTTTCCCCTACAGGAGCGGGTCCCGGAACACCTCCTAGAAGACAGGGCCCTAGGTGCTCTTCTCGTTTGACGTCGCAAAAGGAAGGCCATCGGGGGCGCGTGTCGAAGCGAAGGCAACACTCTGGATTGACCGTGGTAACGATACCCGTGTAGTGAATTCAATTATTGTAATTGAAGTACTGTAATTTAGATTACGTTTCCTGGTAATGTGTAATCGTAATTAATTATTTTTGACTGCAAGAAATTGTAGCTGTAATTTAATTACTTTCAAGCGTCAGTGATTGCAAAATTTCAGGCACAACGTTACAAATGCTTTTCAAAACTTTGTGGCGTCGACGGAACACTCTCTGAAAGCCTCAGCGCTTGCACAAGCGGCCTAGCTCTCGGTGAAACACTCACACACTGACACAAGCTCACCTCTCGCACAACGTAAACGGCGTCGCAGTGTTTGTTGTTTTGTTGTTTACACTGTGGGCTTGGAGACAACCGCTTGGAGCCTGGTCTCAACGGCGCCGTGTAGCGCCGTCTGCGGTGCGAAGAAGAAACAATAAGCGTAAATACCAGCGCCAAAGTATCGAAAGAAAAATACTTGAGCTTCAGCTTTTAGCCGAGGTTAGAGGAGTTTCAATTTGTCCATAGGAAGTTATTTTTCTTCTCTCTTTTGCCAGTTCTTTTTTTTTAATTCCCTCTTTTCGGTACTGTCGCATATCCGGATCTCGCTGTTATTTTTTGAAGTTTATTTCGTAGTTGGTTTTATTTGGGATGCTATTGGCATGAGCACCTTGGAGACTGACCTCGCGCCTCTCTGAATGCTGTCACGCAATGTTTCGGTATCCCCGATTCGGTAGCCTTTATATTTCTGAAGCCATTATAATTTCAACTCAATGTAAATAATTTAGAATACCATGATGTTTGCATGTGAATGTGGTCGTATTAGTGCATGTGGATTTTACGTTTATATTAGTCATTGTGTAAACATTCCAATATGAATAATTATCACATTTTTATTTGCTTGGCTAACAAAAGTCTGTCAACCCAATTTTTTCTTTAGCGATCTGGCGTCTTCAAGACACCAGATGCTTTCTCCATGCCGCGCACCAGTCACCTAGCTGTGCTTTGGAGATTCTGTGTTTGTCCTTTGTCCCTCTTGTTCCCCTTCTCCAGGGATTATTTTCGTCATTCTTGTCCAGCTCGCTTGCACCTTTTGCATTTAATTGCGCATTATAATCCAGCATATGAACTAATTTATTATTTATTAAATATATAAGAACGTAGTACTTCATTGGCCCATTACCTGTCAAGTTCTATCACGAATTTACCAAAATTCATAAAAAGAAAGTACAAATACGTGAACATTGAAGTAAGGAATGAACAAACACTTGGCATTCTACACAACTCGTTTAAAGTTATGTGGCCCAAGTTTGGTCGCTCTCAGAAACAAGTAATTGTAAATAATTGCATTACTTTTAAAAGTAATTTGTAATTGTAATTAATTAATTTCAAGCAGTATTAACTGAAATTGAAGTTAAACAAGTTTTCAAGCAAAGTAATTGTAACTGTAATTAAATTACTTTTTGGAAGTAATTTACCCATGTATGGTCGTAACGCGCTTTTAATAACATACGCGTGTCTTATTAGCAGTAGAGAAAGCTGCAGATAGTAACAGGGCTGAAAAACATTTTATTACACGGGCAAAATATTACACCGTTATATAATCGGTACGAAATGGCACGAGGTATGCGTATAAGACGTCTATAGAAAGAATGTGATTGGTTTAAGTCGTAAAACATTGAGTCACGCAATTATTGCTGTAGGAATGCATATTTTATACAGAAATACTTCGACAAAATGGCGAGACACGCAGTGATTGGACACAGCAAAAGAGATCACAGTTAAAAATCAGTTAGGCGTAGTCAACGCGGACACGGCTAGACAAGTTTTACTTACGACCATGTAAGCGATGCTATCGCAGGCAGTCACTGAATTCTTGCAGTATACCTCGGCCACATGGCAAAATTAATGTGATTTCGATCGAATGACATTATGGGGTCGACAAATCAGCTTGTGAAGCTCGTATAATGACTCAAGACCGCGATCTGATTAAATCTCATATCATTTAATGAAAATATATTAACTTTTCCGTGTGGCAGGGGTACTAAACTTATTATTCACAATCAACTAATATAATTCTCCCTATAAGCTCGAGCGGTCTTACAACGAAATATAACGTATTTGGTATACAATAATACCATTACCTTGATACAGTTAAGATTCTAGTATAAACGCGGTAAATGGAGTAAAATAACATTAGTATAAATAAGCACATAAGCACAAACAACGTACTTTCAATAATCACACAAACTTGTTATGCACTTTCCAGTGAAAACTAGAATATTACCACTTACAAATGTCGCCGCAACTGCACATGGGTAACGACGAAGAACGAGGTTCGATTCTATCACAAGATTTAAAAACAAAAAAGACTGCAGGACTCTATTTACGTCTTACATGACCAAAGAAGCGAGACAATAAGTTGTTTCTCACCTGTCGATCGTATCCATACGTCCCAGCAATATGCGTCACGAAAACATTTGAACACGAACTCCGAGAAGTCTTTCTCTTCGTCGAGAGAGAGGTCCATCGATAATCGACCAGTGTCATCGTTGACTAGTTGCGACAGATGTCGCTTGCACATCGCAGCAGGACTTGTACCGCGAATCCACGTGAATGCCGTAGTATCAAGCGAACACAAAAAAACTATGCGAGACTGCGGTGACGACAGAAAAACGACGAAAAGAAGAAGACAGCAAAGACTCAAAAAGAACCACACACGAGAGCAGCGGCACCGTCGACCCATTTCTTGCTCGTGTGCGCTCCCTGCGGTGATGACTGGATTTTTAATGCGAATAGCATTCTTTGGATACTTCACGCACTTTTCGTCTATGTATCTATCTATCTATCTATCTATCTATCTATCTATCTGGCTATCTAACCTCTTACGCCGCGGGTCGATAAATAAATAAAAAAGACCGGCGCCGGCTGGGATTCGAACCGTTGACCCTTTGATCAGCAGGCAGACGCGCTAACCACAGAGCTATGAAGGCAGTTTTTTTTTTTTTTCTTTATTACAGCATACACAATTCAAACACGTACAGGCTAAGCGTACAGTCTTTTGATTAGCACATCTCAATTAATACGTTGGGGGCTCTTTAGGAGCCTCTCACACATCCCAACCCACTCAGGAACACTATCCTGATGTGCATAGGTACTACGTATTTCAGTCACAAATTCTAGAAAGTATGTCTCAACCGGTCGCGGGTTAAGGTCTGCATGCCTCACCGCCATCCGCGAACACCAAATGCTGTACAGGCCAATTAACGTTATAAGGTCGTACGGTACAAGTTCCTGGGAAGTGATCGGAAGAAAACGGATCGAATGTGCTGTTATTTTTAGGTCTTTTTTTAAAGTTCTCTGTAACACGTCCCAAAACAACAGTGCATCCCAACAGAAAATAAACACGTGCTCTATAGTTTCGGGGGCTTTACACAGCAAGCAATTAGTGGTCCAAGGAACAAAAATACCTTTCTCGTGAAGCCACACTTTCACGGGGAGCGTCGAGGTATGAAGTTTGAAAAAGAAACTTTTGGCACGTGGCTGGATTGCCATTCTCTTGACCCGACAAAGAACATCCTGACCGGTTCCCTGGTTGTACAGTGCACGATACAAAGGCTCCGGGAAAAGAGTGTCATACAGGGCGTTGGACAAAGATTTTCTAGTTATACAAGACAAATATTCTCTAGAATAGCGCACCGCCAAAAAACGGTATGCTTCAACGACCTCCTTTAGGAATCCAACAACTCTTGTTGGCTGCTCGCCATGACTCGAAACCAAAAAGGAAGGCAAGTGACCGGCCAGCTTCGTCTGAAACACCGCGCGCATGAAAGGCTGTTCAGTATCCCGTAAAAATGAATCGCGACACGAGCTGCCGGACAAACAAATGCGATAAACCTAATCCCCCCAAAGGAATACGGCGGAAGAGGTTATTCCTTCTCATTGGCTCCCAGTTTGATTTCCAGATAAATGTAGCACATATCCTATGAACTTTCCTCATTACATTTTGAGCACAATGTAGCACTTGAAACACGTACATGAGCCTAGCAAGAAGAAATATGTTGCAAGCCGTTGCTCTAGCAAAAATTGATAAGTCGCGGTTTGGCCACCGCGATACCCGCTTTTTTAATTCAGCTGTGGCTTCGGACCAGTAAAGACTTGGATTACGCATGTGCTGGAGTGGTACGCCGAGGTACTTCGTAGGTGTTGAGCTCCACTTGATCCCTTCAAACTCTGAGGGCTTTGTGGCCCATGTACCGTGCCAAAAACCTGCACATTTTTCTAAATTTACAGCCGCACCAGTAATTTCGCAAAAGTGTTTAACTAAATCAATAACGCTGCTTACACTTTTTTTGTCTCTGCAAAAAACTGCTACATCATCAGCATACGCCAATACCTTGACTTCTATGGAGTTAAGCGTAAATCCATGAACGTTTCTGTTGTTAGCAACGCTCAAGCAGAGAGGCTCAAGATAAAGCGCAAATAATAAAGGTGAGAGTGGGCAACCCTGACGTACTGAGGACATTACAGGGATGCTGCAAGTTACGCTACGGTTTACAATTAGTCTCGTAGAACAGCCCCTATATGCCATTCGTACGCCTTCATAAATAACATCTCCAATGTTGATGTGCCGCAAAATGGCCCAAAGAAATTTATGACGTACGCGGTCAAATGCTTTTTCTAAATCAATCTGAAGCATGGCAATCTGATTTTCTTCTTCCGTACAACATTCTAAAATGCTTCTTGCTACATGAACGTTCGTTTGAATCGTCCTGCCCTTTATGCCACACGTTTGGTGGTCACCCACCAATTCGCAAATTACGTGCTGTAGCCTTCCATTCAGTATTTTGGCTAATATCTTATAATCTACATTGCACAGACTTATTGGTCGATAACCTTCTACACGTCGTAGCTTGACAGCGTCCTCTGATTTTGGAACTAACACAGTGTGCGTTCTAGAAAAAGATAGAGGTAATGATTTTCTTTTATAAGATTCCTCTATGACAGCGAGAATAATGGGAGCGAGTACTTTTCTGAATTTCTTGTAAAAACTTGAGCCAATCCCGTCTGGGCCTGGAGTTTTGCCACCGGGCAGGTCGCCTATTGCCTTTTCGACTTCCTCCAGGCTTATGGGTCCCTCCAGCCATTCCTTAGTTTCGTCATCTATTCTCGGCATAAAAGACAGCAGTTTGTCAATTTTGTCATCTTGTCGTTCTGGCGTGAGTTCAAAAATTCGTCGATAATGTTCCACAAAGGCATCCTCAATGCCTGCTCTGTCTGTAGCTACGGTACCACTTCTCTCTATTTCGAGGATTTCTTTGGACAAAGCATACTTTCTTTCTGCTATCAAGGCGTGTTTGGTGGGTTGCTCTCCACAGAGAAACCGCTGTGTCCTTGAGCGCACCACAGCGCCTTCGTATCGCTCTTTCTGGAATTTCTCAAGACGTGATTTGACATTCGCGATATCCTTTGCACCCCAACCAGGGCATTGACATTCAGCTTCACACAAAGTACGTAAATCCTTCTGCAGTTTTCGTTCTTCTGCCCGAGCGTAGAACTTCAGCGTGCTCGATCTCTCGATTGCTGACATTTTTACTTGCTCCTTGAACCGCTCCCATCGTTCCAATGGACATGTCTCATTCTGCTCTGTTATTTTCCTTATCAGGTCATCTACTGTAGCTACAAATGTTTCGTCTTTAAGCAGACAGGTGTTCAGCTTCCACAACCGCCAATTAAACTTTGCCTTGGGATTTTTGTTTTCTCCAATTGCGACCTTTACGAGGCAGTGGTCACTAAAAAACACTGGTTTTACACAATAAGAGCTGATGTTATGTACAATGTCAGCAGAAACATAAACACGATCAAGGCGTGCGTGCGAAGATTCTTGAAAGTGCGTAAATTGAATTTTTTTAGTTCCGCTGGATATGTGGAAAGCATCTTCCAAATTGTTTTCTGCTATTATTTCACTCAGGCGATTTGCACTAACATCGTTATTACGCGTTATTGGAAATCTATCACCTGCATCGCATACACAATTATAGTCACCCAGAAATATAGTGGTCCGATTTGATTTGATGTAGTGCGACATATCATGGAAGAACAGGGTTCGCTCACTGGTTTTACACGGGGCATAGACACAAATAATTCGCCACTGTGCGTCAAACAAATTAAAGTCACATATTATAAAACGTCCATGAGCATCGGTGATGAGACTCACATCAGAGAGAGGGACAGATTTCTTAAGGAACAAAAAACATCCTCCTGCCGTGCCAACTGCATGCGTTACACATACTTCGTACGAAGTAAGAAAGGGTTGTAGCGCCTTCGTAACTTGCTCTTCCTCCGACATTTTTGTTTCTTGTACGGCTAAAAAGTCTAATTGCTCTTCGTGAAGCAAACGTAATAGCTGATACTGTTTACGAGTAGAATTTAAACCTCTAATATTGAGTGTACCCAACGTTAAGCAAATAGTGGAAAAAGTGGGAAATTTGGATGCAAACATTATTGGGGCGGAGGAGGAGGTTTGTAATAAAGAGCGATTTACAACAAATTCACGCAAAACTTACATAATTCATAGCTGTGGCGACAAGCACGAGTAAATATTCAAGTAAACTAAAGAACTGTCGGTAACTGTTCTCTATGTGAACACAACCACCTACTGCGAGGTTTGCTCTCGTTGGCCATCCGGTGGAGCTCGGGGCTTGCGTTTCTTCCTTCCTTGCGGCTTGCTCCAGTCAGGCCCTTCAAGGTCGGGGTCTTCCTCTTCGACACGATCTAGCGGTCGCTTGAAGGGATCCGAGCTGTCGCCCATTTCCGAGTCAACTTCGGAGGCTTCATCTAAGGAGAGGTCATTCCCGTCGACTGTCTTCTGTCGCTGGCTTTTTGAGGAGCCTGGAGCGGCCTTGTCGATGTCTGTGCCGTTTCCGACGCTGGCAGCTGTCTTGTCAGCTTCGACAATCGATGCGGTGGTGTCTTCGTCTTGTGCGCCTCGTTTGTCAGCCCCTGAAGGTGTTTGGGTATGGGTGTTGGTTGGGTGCCCAGTGCCGACGTCGATTTTCGAAGCTTCTTCTTCATCGATGAAGAATTCAGAGTTGTCTTCCTCGGGGGCCGGTCGCATTACAGTGGCGTACGTCCGGATGCAATCCTCTTGCTCATGACCAAAACGATGGCACTTGTCACAGCGAGGGACGCGGCATTCACGGCGGATGTGGCCTGTTCTCTTACATCGAAGGCAGAGGGGCGCTCTTCCGGGGACAAGAACGAGAACGTTGCTGCCGAACAGACGCAGCTGGTGCGGGAGGTTTTCCTTGCTGACTCCTTCCTTTAGGTTCATTCTCACCAGCCTTGTCGTCGTCTGAACATTCTGGAAGCCTTCCGCCCTCCATGTGTCGCGGGATACTTCGTTGATTTTTCCGTAAGGCTCTAAAGCCCTCCGCACTGTGTCGTCGCTTATGTGAATGGGTATCCAGTGCAGCCGTATTCGTACCTCGCACTCATCGGGATCGATGAGGAGGCATCTTTTTTCCTTCACCACAAGTTCCTTGGCTTCCAGAATTTTTCGCTTCGCTGTCAGAGAGTTGAAGGTGAAGAGCCAGACATGGTTCATCTGGTACGCGCCGGCTCCAATGAGGTCGTTCAGAACGCCGTGGCGTTCCATTTCTCCTCGAAAATCGTCAATCTTGTACGGGCGTCCGGTAATGTCGCAATGAGCGAATACAGAGTTCAAAACTTCAGTACCTGTAGGCAGTGACGGCAGAACCACTCGGTAGGTATCCTGGGACATTTCAGCAGATGAACCACGGCCGGTGAAAGCCGTTGAAGACGCTCCACGGGAGCTCATTTTTTGCGACCGTTTCGAACGGCGTCACGCGCTTCTCC
>JAZHYW010006893.1:0-22936 GCA_037355805.1 Ixodes ricinus
CATACGGCGCAACATCCCTTTTACAGTAACGTATATTTTACCTGAATCAAAATGTTTAAGTACAAGAGTGTAGAGTTGAGTTTGTTCGTACATACCTGTAAATAGATCACCTGAAATTCAGACTATACTGTATTTTCTTCTCCTTTCTTCGTGTTTAAGTAAATTCTAAAGTTCCAAGCTGGTTTATTTGCTATGGTATAAAATATTGTATCGAAGTGGTAGGTCGCCTAAAATACCCGTGACTGGTACAACTTTGTGTCGCAGTTTTAAAAGTGAAATCGTGATTGTGTCCTTGAACCAAAGAATTAAATACATCAAATAAAATTATAAAATGAGCACCTTGTGGCTATATATATTAGAAATATGGTTTACGAAATATGCTTCACAATATATGTATAAGAGGGCGACTTATAAATGAGCTAACAGCAATGACATTCTCAAAATGTAACAAAAGTTTTAGAATAATTCCTTTCAGTCTATTTTTTATAGAAACACCGAGCAGCCACTAAAAATGCTTGTTGTTCTAATCCAAACATTGTTTACACTACACTGCATGCATGCGACTAATCTGCAGCAAGGAGTAATCGCAATTGTTCACTCTAATCTATACGCACCTTCACTCAGATTTAATCGGCCAAAAATACAGCTTGCCCAAGTGAACATTTTCTTGTACAGGGCAGTAGCATAGCCTGGCTGTTGAGGCTTGTTCTTTACAAAATGCCGGTCAATTTAATTTTGCAAATGATCATCACCTCGTTAATTGGTGATTTTGACGTGACTACGTTAAGGAGCTCATGTCGCAGAAAACCGATGTCGGTGGCGTGCCTGTAAAATCTTGATTGGTCGATAGGTGATGACGCCAGAGCTACAGGCGCCTCGCGCAAGAATTTCAAACACACATGCTCACCTGAAACGTGATATCACGCGTGGAATGAGAGTGATTAAAACATGTCATGTAATGCGAATTAAAGGTCGCCGTATGCCTCAATTGATTTCACCTTTTAAAGTAATTCATTTGCCTTAAAAAATTAGTGTTAGGCGGCGTTCGAACCCACGACCCTTCGGTTGCGAGTCAGACGCTTTTGACTAGGCCAGCGAGGCACGTTTTCACGGCAAATGAGAATGCGATGCAAACGAGGCCCGTTAAGGTTACCGCGTTCCACTTTTAAAGGCGAATCTTAAGCGTCCTCCAAGATTATTCTTCGTTAAGTAAAACGAAGTAGTATTTCACGTCCTACTCGACATGGCAGCTACTTAATTGAACACTTACTTCACGGTTTGCGTGCGTAATCGTCATAGTTCCGCTGCGCGCCCTTGTTTACTTTGTTTTTGTCCAGCCCACAGACACATAAAAGTAATGTTCACCACATAAAAGAGGCAATAACAGACTTGTATATATTTAAGAAGTCATATGTGTGAGGAACACATAGTTATTTAAATTGGCTTCAAAATCAGGAATGTGTGTAGGGCTCTCACCAATCACTTACAACGTGCCTGTCAAGGATAAAAACGCCTGAAAAGATTCGCAGAACACCTTTCAGATAATTTGGGGGCATTGCTTTAGGGTGATCGGCTCCTTATTTATGTTGTCAAATATTCAGTTAGTAATTAAATATATTTTTATAACAGATCAATAACGTTTACTTTATAAAGCTCACATAACCGCTTGAGACCGACGCGGAAGGATGATACTCGAAACTACGTGAGCTGTGGAATCTGCGTAAAAGTGTATTTTCTGTTTGGCTGATTGGCAGTGTCAAACATCCAGATCTGCAGAGGTACGCATAAAGGGGCCAATGGGGCTATTGCCCTCACATGATAGAATTGGGTAGCTGCAGCATGTGACAGGTTCAAGAGAGAGATAATTAATGCGTTGTTTTCCTATATAATCCCTTAGAGGATCGTCCTTACTCCAAAAAGGGCGATACGCAGATGCAATGACAACTTATAGTTTTACATAAATAGGGACGAAAAGGACAGACAAAGGTTCTTAAAATCCTTAGTATAAATCACGTCTCTACCAGCTTGCATGAGCTCGAAACTCCGCGAAATACTGCCTCGGGAGGCCTGAATGCTGTACTCGGTTTTATCTGGCAGATGATTTGGGCCCTCACTTTACCATATGGCCAATAGTCATGCGCATCTATCGACATTTCTGTGAACACGGCATATCGTTGCGAGACTGTTATAAAGGCGCAACTTTTTTACAATTGGGACATCTATTGCTAGTGTTGCGAACATCACATTTCACCATTAAGCTGGGTTGTTTAACATGGTATGCACGTGACGTCATCACACCATGGGCTGGTGGCCATTGCGATTTCATCTCGCTGAGAAAATCAAATTCGATGGTGCAAAATGCACGCTGCAGATCTGCGAATGGTGCTTCTGAAAGCCAAATATTTGTAAGCGTACTATTTATCTCTTAGTTCATCGTGTTGAGGAACGACGCGTGCTTCTGGAACGACAAAAACGTGCTTTTTTGGCAAGAGCGTTTTTGCACACAAAGTAGTTTCTCGGGGTCACGCTTTTTGGTCTACGCCATAGATGGCCGGAGAGAAACCTTTACAACACGGTAAGTTTTCTGACGACACCTCCTCCCTCCCCCACGCACTTATTCTTCTTACGGCCTGAGCTGTTAAAGGGCTAGTTTCCCTAATCGTGTCCGCCAGTAAAACAAATGACGACACAAGACTCTGGTTCAGCTAACGCCATCTGTAACTGACGATCGTGCAACCAGACAAACGGCTTGCCGGTTGTCTGGTTGCCGCCGTCACACGCCAGATGGCGGCAACCTCTCCAGCATTTCCTCTGGCTTTCGACTTGCGGGCCACGGCCATTGGCGGTATTCCCACCATAGTGCGGCTTAACGGTCTCTCCTTTTTTGACCAGGGTGAGCAAGGCTGGCAAGTACTGAGAAGTTGCCTCCTCCGTTCAAAGTGTGCACTCAACAATTTATTTGTCACTTGCTAGCAGCAACCCTTCAATTGCTTTTGTTTAGCACCCGGCGAAGTTTAAGCGGGTCATAAAACGAAATCGGGTGGGCAATGTTCCTGACTTCTTCGAGGCGTACTGGTCATGCAGTGCTGACCCAAAATATGCTCGCACTGAGCCGCCACTGATTCAGACGCTTCTGTACAGCAGTGAAGGTACAGGCTAAAGACGGACTACTCTTAGTCGCTTCGCATAGATCAGATGTCAGTGCCATTGGGCATCAAAACCACCCGCCTAGCGCGACAGTCGACGCGGACCACGGACTCGAACGGATGACCAGCCCAATTTCAGACTTCCCGGCTCGTGACAAATCAATGCCTCGGCGGGCACTCGGGGTGATGGTTCTCAGTGTCCAACCACTGCGGTGATGAAAATAGCCAGAACTCGGAACAATGCCTCAGAGGCTCAGTACGCGTTTTCTCTTTCCTTTCAAACCGCAGCATTGGGGTATGACTAATATTCAATCAGCTCCAACTGGGCCACAGGCACGTGGCCACGCATTGATTTAGAGCTCCGAGTTGCAGGCGTGAACGATGCCTGTATTTCTCTGAATTCTGTTTGGCGACTGCCATCGCCCCGTAAAAAGAGCAACGCCAAGTTAAATCAGCTACTAAACGTTAGGAGTGATCCTGATTAGAATGTAGTATGTATCGAAAATCTTTTTATGGCTTGCAAGCAAAATACAAAGGGGTCGTCTCGAACTTACTGCTTCTGTATTCCTTTCCATGCTCATGTAGTTCTATGTGGCTATCGGCCATTGTTGTCGCATTTAGTCATTTCCATACTGCTATTCCAGTTTATCTTTTGGATGCAGTTCAAGCAGCAACGAACGAAATGTTTGGGTGCCTCAATGATGTAAAATTGAAGTCCTGCGGCATTCCTTGTACTTTCAATAAATACTGTTAAGAAGTAACAACTGACGTTGATAGCAATGCGGAAACATCTGTTGAGTTTTCCGCGCAATAGCCATGATGGAAAAAAATACAGGCAAAGCTGCCGATCCCTCCTGAACTCATGCACCTGAACAGCGGCCACGCGGATTTGACGCAACTAATTATATACTGTTAGTGTTCATTATGCATTACGCGTCCTAGGCGGCTGGGGTTTGGAAAGCAAGGCGCTTAAGTTGAGCTTCCAGATAGTTGCCAGCGCTGGTTATTACTGCGCCTATGCAAGTGTGCATGAGCCGTTACCAGTCGTTTGGCGACGCTGACGTCGCTGGACCGAGCGCTGACTGGAGGTTATGAGTACCGCTTACGTCACGATGCCGTCGTGACTCTCGGTGCAAAATCGATGTCGTTAGGTCGCGCTGTCAACGAGGCCAACACATCTAGTGACCTCCCGTAAATTAAAATCGAGTTGATGCAGCGAGTCACGCGACGCTCACAGAGGTCGCGGCGTTGCTTCGACAACATGCCTTGATACCATGATCGTCACGCACAACGTTCATGCGGCTAATCGTTAAGCGATTGCATTAGTAATGCGCGCACGAAACCCACAATCGATTTTGCCGCTGATCACCGTGTCGCATGACGATTTGATCGCAGATAGATATGCAGCCTCTAATTTTTATACTCCCATGCGTTCTGTTTTGTTACTAGCAAAACTCAAAACAATTCGGCCTCTGAACCGTTCTTGAACCGAGCAATACCGTTATACTTTATTTCGGTTCGGTTCCGGTTCAGTTCCAAGATGGCGGTCGGCGTTTCGGTTCCGGTTCCAGCTCCGGTTCGGCTGAAAACAACGGTTATGTTCCGGTTTTCGGTTCGGTTCGGTTCCGGTTCGACAACCCTGATCTCTTCCTCGTCACGATCCACACCAGCATAGTTCATATTCTCTTCGCAAAAACTAACTTGTATAAATTTTCCCCGCTTCTGCAGGCCATGGACGACTGGAATGGGTTGTGCAAGCGAAATCGCACATAACAGCAAACAATGACACGTTTGTCTCATTGTTACGTGGCTCTTTATCATGACATCTATTCTGTTTATCTTTTTTAAGTTGCACGTGTACGTTTGGTACCTTTATATTTCCATTTGTTAATTTCACCATCGCTGTGTAAGTCTTTTCTATAATGTTTTTTATGTACCCTCTTTTTGGTAGCACTTGTAAACTTCTCCTGTATTACTTTTTAATCATTTAGAAATTATATGCCAGTGTGCGTGACCATGCACCATGTTACGCGTTATTGAGTTCTGTTAGCGTGGTCATGTTTCCTTTTACATTTTCATACAATTGCAACGGTGTACATTCATGATGCCATTCCATGTACCCCTTCTATGTAATGCCCTCAGTGGGCCTTTAGAGGTAATTAAATAAATAAATAAATAAATATAAATAAATAAAGCATCCGGCGCGGTGCAAAAAAGCCACCTTTACGGTCGCTCCGCTAACGTTGCTCGCGCCCCGGCCAGCCCCGGCGTATGTTCCCTGCTTTCGCCTCCTTCTCCTCTTTTTCTGTTTTCCATGCGCGGCGGCGCGCGCGCCCCGCTAATTGCCATATTTAGTCACGTGACGAGCAAAGCATCCAGGGCGTGCAAGAAAGCCGGCGCTGAGGCGACCCGCCGAGGCTGAATGCGCAACTCTGCAACCGTAGGAACTCTACGTCAGCCAGCCGTCATTTTTTCTGCATCAAAAAGAGTGAATTTATTGACGCGCGGTGTTGGAGTGACCCCACTGAGTGATACTGTGTATTTTTTCTGAGGTTCTTTGCTTTAGCTGTTTTTAAATAAATGTTCAGTTGAGAGTAAGCGCTCGTTCTGTCCGCCTTCCTTTTTTGTCCTCGTCTTTGTTAGCGCTTTTAAATTTTATAAGTCATGAACCAACTCGCCCGCTTCGCCACTTTAGTTGCACATATATTTAGACGGCGACGTTAGTCTGCCTCACTTAGCGTTGCTTGTATCCTGATCAATTTAGCCAATGCACTATACGACAACAAACCTGGAGGATTTAACGTACATCACACAGTAACAGTAGTGATACACGACTGCACGCCAGTACACGATGCACATCCAAACCGAAACGAGCAAGGGTAGGGATTGAGCTCAGGATGGTTGTACAGCATCGGCTTTCGATTTACGTGCTCCGAGTTGCGGTGCGTTACCGCCTAACACGACTCCTTTTATCGTCATGAGACTAAAACACCCTCATTGGTCAGGAAGCTATAAACTCTTTGCTACTCCGTCACAGGTGTGGAGATGAAGATTCGGCTCATTATGAATGCGAAGAACCTTGCCCAGTCCACGTCTCGCAACACCATTGCCGAACTGCGTGGCTCGACGTCTCCAGATGAGGTAGGTGCTGGTCTGCTTCTAGTTCGCCGTCTCTTTCTGTAGTTAAGCTTAGTAAAAAAATGGGGTGCACTGTGCCGCTCTTATTCTTCACACTTTCGGATACAAAGCTTAGTACAAGGTAAAAAGAAAGTCTATAGTTACTGACAGGAGGAGAACGTCGAGACGTCTCTTTTGGACGTCTGACCTCCAGCATGTGCTCGTGGCCTTCCACCGTGCTTTGGATGCGCGTGCACGCACAAAACTCGCGAAACACTGAAGTGTTCTTAGAGGTAGAAACTGCTCCCGCGAGAGGCGCGACAACTCAAGTTCCTCCCGGCCCTTCCATCCTGTCGGTGACTCCCCGCCCCCCCCCCTCCCCAGACATTTGAAACGGTTTATGTAAACAATACGGGCGAGTGGCAGAAAATCGCTATCGCCCCCCCTTCCCCTTCTCCCGAACTCCCGAATAGTTTAAGGTCATAGGGATTGATTTTAGAATAGTTTGGGCTCGGCCCACCTGCTGGGGCTGGGTCGCGTACCTTGAAACGCGAAACCCTCGCGTCCATCGGAACCATTCACGGCGAGCAAGCAAGATCCGATCACAGCGACGCCCTTCGGCGGTCAGTCAAAGCAGGGTATATACATCTCCTTCCCGGAGTTGCCGCTAGCTGCGCCAGAAACGGCAGCTCTGCGATCGCATCTGGCTCGTCAGTACATTACATATATTGTTACCACAGGCTTCGATACGTTAGTGTGGGAATTATTAGCAGCAACAACAACGCAGAAAGGCAAGGACGAGAAAGGAGGAGACACACAAATGGACCAAAAAGGTGCTGTGTGTCTCCTCTTTTGTTTTTGCCCTTGTTTTTGTGCGTTGTTGCTGCTAACATAAATCACGAACTCGCACAAGCTTCCATCATAAATACAGTGTTCGGTGCGGACATATAGACAGAATTATTCTTGTACACACGTCAAGCATGTTCCAAGTATGTTTGGTTCACACATATCTATGCTTTGAACACGCATGCTGACAGATTTTGTTTAATGCGACAGGAATCACGGGACCATCATACAAGGAAGAAACGCGCCTCGGGCAGTCTCCGCCGACTGCCTTTAAACCTGCATTGGGATTCTAATAAGTGCCGACTGCGAGCCGCTCTGGGTGTCGTGACAACAACCTCGGCGTGTTCTGTACCGTACAGGTAGTCTTGGTGAGCGGTCATCTGGACTCGTGGGACGTGGGCCAGGGCGCCATGGACGATGGCGGAGGTGCCTTCATCTCCTGGCGGGCCTTGAGCGTGCTGCGCTCATTGGACCTCCGACCTCGGAGGACCTTGCGCAGTGTGCTGTGGACAGGCGAAGAAGAGGGCAATTTCGGAGCACGGGCCTACTTCGATCGTCACCAGAGCGAAGCCCCCAACATGAACATTGTCATGGAATCTGACCAGGGAACCTTTAAGCCCCTGGGCCTCGTGTTGGCGAGCTCGAATCCCACGGCGCGTTGTATGGTTAAGCACGTGGTGGATCTGATGGGCGCCATCAATGCCACCAGGCTCACGCTCGGTGAATCCGGATCAGACGTCAAGCAGTGGGTTCAGCAGGGTGTTCCAGGGGCTACTTGGCCACAGCCGACGACACGTACCACTACTTTCACCATTCAGATGGTGACACCATGACGGTAGAAGATCCCGTCAACCTGGACCTGTGCACAGCTTTCTGGGCAGCTGTCTCTTTCGTGTTTGCCGATCTGAGCGAGCGCCTGCCGCGTTGAGATAGAGGCTGGTACGCAGTTCGCCGGGCATCTACATCAGCCAGGACCACTCTCCAAGATGTTGATGGATCTCACTTTGCAGAAGGAATTTATCTGCCGTATTTAGGTTACGAGAATTCTCACATCCAGATTTCTTTACATTCGTCCGGCTCTTGATAGTGCACGTTTTCCTGCGAATTATATGTGCTTGCTTTTGTCGTATGCCGTTTTCTTTCAATAGTTGGTGACAGGTTAAGAATGTAGTAGAAGCTCCGCCTCCGGCACACGCTCGTTAACTTCCGTCGGGCTCTGGTTGCATGTACGCCGAATTGCTATAAGAGCAGAAAACTCGCGCTGGCAGCAGAGCATGCATCGTCTCCATTCTTAACCTGTCACCGGCGATAGGACATAACGGAATTTGCAAATTATTTTTTACACGCACAACTACTTTTTATTAGCACATATCCTTTTTTCTTGTCTGTGAAAGACTGTTACCAAATAAAGATGCGACATTGCAACATTCCTTACGTTTGCTTCAATTTAAATGCTCTTTTTATCGCTTGTTTTCAGGTTTGTTTACATACAAAAAAATACTGAGGGTCAGAAAAAAATATAACTTGCATATACTTTTAAATGCAAGAAATAATAAATCCCTCATTCTTTATATTTTATTCTTTTTTGCATTTGACTGTATCACCAATGCGCTCAACTAAAGTACATATACGTTTTTTTCAGTGTGTGCTGTTTTTGCAACTACGCGCTTTTTAATCCATCACAGCAACATGCGCTGTTTTTGTAACTATGCGCTTTTTAATTCATCACAGCAACAAAATACAAGTTTAGAAACAAGAGAAGCGCATGACAAGGGCATACCTATATTATAACAGATGGCGGCAAGCAAGGACTGGTGCGCACTAATTTAACAATTCTCGAAAGTGGGAGTTGTGGAGTGCAGTTAAAGCAATGCATTTGTTCCCTCATATGTAAGGCGCTATACACTCGTTGTGACATCGAGAAGAGAAAAACGAAGTTTTGCGCTGTATTCAAGGGTTACACCCCAGCTAACAATTTATGTTGTGGAGACAGTCGGCGCAACAAAGTTTCGCAACATGAAAACAGTTTTATTGCAGCCGCGCAACAATGTTGTAGCAACAGTCATAACACTGCAGAAGTGTCCGCTGCTAAAGCACTGCGGCAACTGTGTCGGTCAACCGTTGACTGTCTCATGCTCGCAACAGTTACCGAAACATTGCTTTTACCCAGCAAAATGTGTGCTGTCCTGATGTTGCTGAACATTGCGGAAAAGATCAGCGCAGCTGTAGGCGAAACATTATCACGCAACACAAGCTCCGCCAACAACGTCACGTTTGCCTTTGCGAGAGTGCAGAACTGCTGTTTTGCTACTATTCGACTGATGTTGCGGTAGCGTCGGGCCCTTTGATTCCGAAATGTTGTGGCAACGTAACTTTTTTTTGCTTTGGGAAAACAAAGCTTACAAACAGATCATCGCAAAGTTCGTTTTTACAGTCAGCAAACTGTTCCCGTGGCAGATTCAAAAACAGACTTGCGTTTATACTGCCAGAATCCAGTCGTCAAGCATTGCTTTCTAAAAGTGTTCCAACCGTACGACACAACAGTTTTGCGCAAGGTTGGGATAGATGTTTCGCGGAATTGTTGCGGAAACACTTGGCACTATTGTTGGTTGACTGTTGCTCAAACCTATTCGGCAGACGTTGCGCGCCACAACGGGACTGCGGCTGTACACTCTCCGGCAATATGAAAGACCCACTGGGAGCGCGTCGCCGAGGCGGTGGCTGGCAGGGGCGCTGCAGGCGCTCGGGCAATTCCATTCTGCTTCGAGGGAACGACGCTCACTCGGGGCTCAGCTAAAGCGCAACGCGCTTATCAGATTGCGCTGAGCCCCGAGTGAGCGTCCTTCCCTCGAAGCAGAATGGAATTGCCCGGAGCGCTCGCAGCGCCCTGCCAGCCACCGCCTCGGCCACGCGCTCCCAGTGGGTCTTTCATATTGCCAGAGAGTGTACATCATTTTTGCCAACTGTTGCCGCATGCATCTTCTCAACATTTGCACTGCATGACGAGGCAGCGCTCCTCGCAACAGTGCTTCCCCATGCTCAGGGCAACAATGTCTTGCTTTTGTTACTAGAGTCTGTATGCCACTGCTGCGTTCCATAGTTTTGCGGGTGTTCTTCACTTGTCTCGCAACAATTAGAAAACAGTTGGGCAGCCTTTCGGCAACTATTCCGGGCACCTAATCGCGGAATCAGTATTACAGCCAACGTTACTCTAGAACTCAGCATACTGCCATAGAATATTCCCCGAGGAAGTAACACAGATCCGTACGGCGGAAACTAGCTATAGGCGATCGCCACGCCACCATTTCTCCCGCCTCGGCCACTACAGGAACTACACAGTCGCTGGTACTGGTTCAGGAGTATCGCATTCTACATCGTAAAGAGCTACTCTTCTACTTTGGCTTTCATCGGCAATCTCGGCGCCGAAACATACGGTAGATATGCCAACTCCCACCACCTAAGCGGGCGTGCCTTGAGTTACTGCAAAAGTCAGCATGCACCCAGGTCGGGACGCGCTACCCGAAATCACCGGTGAGAGGTGGTTAGTATAAAACCAATATTAATTGTGCCGCGAAACCTTTGTAAACTAAAACTTTTAAAAACCATCACGTGCCTGCTATTTGTACCGATCTCCAATAAGAATTCTTACAAAAGAGTTTTTTTCCGTTTGTTTTTACGGAAAGAACAAGCTTTCTAAAAGTTCATGGTAACCAGAATGCTGGCCGGAGAGGTTATTTGTTCTGTGGATGCTAGTAGAGGGCGCCACCGCCGCCTTGTTCTGGAGTTCGCCGGCCCCGCCAGCACAGTTCCGTTGACTTATGCGAAGCTCTGTGCGACGACCGTCGTTTTAATTAGTGAAGGGCCGAACTTTTGCCGAATCGAAAGTTCGGCGCCGAATCTTGGGATTCGTCTAAGCCGAACTTTTGCCGAACTTTTCTAAAGATTCGGCAAAGATTCGACAAAAATACATTGTTACCTGACTTAACATTGATATTGAGATTTTTCTGGCGAAAAAGGTTTTATGTCTTTTTTTTCTTAACTTAAATGCAACATGTAATGCTTATTGACACAGTTATTACTAAATAAGGTGATATTCTACATTGTAATTGTATCGGTGTCGTTTTTGTGTGTTTACTGGCAATTTTAGTGACTGCTTGCAGAAATGGCGTGACAACGAGGTTGGGTAGAAGCGAGAGTTTCGGTTTTGAGGAATCATCGCAAGCATGCATGTGTGTGTACATTGTTAAATAGATCGCAATAATACTACGTTCTTGCTTTCTCGGGTAATCACCGTTTCGTGTGCGAAAACGATGCAACGGTTGCTGAGCCTTCAGCAGAAGAGATAACAATATTATCGTATTTGATATTATTGTAAATATGCATGTTTTTCGATTTGAGTAACTTGGCGTCAGCTTTGCATAAAAATGTGCGTCCCATGCTCGCAAACTCTCGTTTTTAACCTTTAAAATGCGGGTTTCTGGTGTTAGGACATACACGGACGTTTAGGAAGATGGGGAGAGTTAGGAATGTCGGATGTGAGACGTCGAGCATTTCAGTTATGTTTAATTTTATGCAGATACATGAAAATCGCGAAATAACACTAATTGAAAAAGCAATATTATTTTGTTTTGGTACACACTACTTCTGAGCCGAAAACAGAATTGTTATAACTCCGATGAGTGCTTTAAAGTGATTGTCGCCCAATGTTTTAACAACCTCGTTTCATCACTGGAAAGGCCACATGAAAATCACGTTATCCAGTGTATATATCCAGAATGCACCACATCATTTGGCACTTGCGCAGTGGACTGCGTAAATTACTGTTCGATCTTCTATTCTTGAGGCAGAAAATATTGAAGACAACCACACTGGCTCACAAACGCACAGTTACCGTGTTGCCTACACCACACATCGCCGTAACCGCTAGTTGTACTACACTTCACGATGGTAAGCGCACGACTGCACGGCGTCCATTTGCAATTTATGGCCCCGTCGCGTTCTCGCGCGTGCGCAGACATTTGCCGAATTTTCACCGAATCTTTGCTGAACTTTCCTTAAAAAGTTCGGCATCTGCCGAACTTTGCCGAATCTGAAGTTTGGCAGATTCGGTCCATCACTAGTTTTAATGGCATTTCTTTTGAAAAGCATTGTTCCGAAATCATATGTTTGAGGAGTATTATGAAACTGCCTAGTATTCACGTGCTTTACTTCTGCATGTGGTTCATTAATTGGGTAAGCGGTGCGATAGCACCTTCCGCGCTGTTATGAACACTATCACGCTACAGTGCCGCTGAGTAAAAAAAAAATAACCACCCAATGACCCAGCTGAAATTTACATTCTCAAATATTAGCAGAGCATCCCACTCATGTAATACCCCCCCCAACCCCCCTTTGCATTTATATTCATATTGTAATCAGCTTAAAGGAGTCATGAAATTATTTTCATTCTTCCTTAGCTTTAATCCTCAACTCAAAAGCGTATTGAAAAATCACGTGGTTGTGACATGCTTTTGCACCGGTGCCATGACTCGAAGCTTTCACCGTGCTTTTTGAGCACATCATATAACTTGTGATTCGCAAGTGATAATAGATTCCGTCAGGGTACTCATTCACCACGAACGCGAATCCAAATATTTGTTGACGAGCGCATACATCCGAGTGACGCAGTTCTCGTGTCCAATGCGTGAGCTCGGGTCGGCTGACGTGTTTTGGGTACCGTTGACGTGCTTTGGGTAACGCTGACATGCTCTGAGTACAGCGGATGTATCACAGTGAAAAGGCGGAGAGCTTTCCAAGGGAAGTGAGGCACAAAATAGTCCCCTAAATTTTCAAATGTTCGTACCGAAAAGCTGGTTTTTGACTTTCTACCCTTTTTATTTTGGCCCACTAAACGATATGCGAATAGTAAACTCCCAATGCAAAATCATTTATCCCAGCTCAAAATTCATTTCATGTTGATTAAAAGGATAAAAGGCGCGAACAGAACAGGACGAAAAAAGAACCACGTACGACACGGACAAGCGTCAACGTCCAACTGATTTAATAAAACACGAAACATTGTCAAACTGTCGATCCCCATCGCCTAAACACATGCAACAGAACCGTATCGCTCATCACACGCAGCTCTCAAGAAACACAATTTCTTTTTTTAGTAGATAAAGGGATGGCTGCTTACGCATTTGTCAGCCGCTTTGTGTATACCGAAAGCTACGATTAATCCCCTTTCCATCTTCTCCTTCCCTCTCTTAATAAACCTTGTGTACTCTGACAAAGGTTCACACCCGCGGTTCCCAGACATTTCATCGAACGCCGTTTCGTCGAACGCTGTTTCATCGAAAAAATGGACGTTTCATTGAACGCCGTTTCATCGAACGCCATTTCATCGAATGTCTGTTATATAAGAACTGTGAAAGATGCTCTTTTATTCCCGGATCGAGTGCATTTTCGTGTCATTCACTCATTTCATCGTCAGGTTTTTTAATGTCCAAACTTGTAGCTGTTACAATTTATTTTGATGCAAGTAACCCGTGAGGATATTTGTACCGATTTTTATGTTTGTTTCGCCTACTATGCTTATCTGTTCACCCCCTCTGTATTACCCGATGGGCGTTGAGGGTATTGTAAATTAGGTTTTGCGCAGGCGCAACAACTTTAGCCATGTGAGCCTCCTAGCCTCTCATATCTTTCTATTGATACTTTTTTACTGCCCGAAGCTTGCAGTTGCTAAGGCTGAGGTGCTATTTATAAAACTACAACGAATCATTTTTTTGTTTTGTTTTTTGTTTTGAGACTCAATCAAGTCAAAAGTAAGTGCGTCACTTCAAATTTTATTTGAAAACTTTCGGGGGCTCATGTGTTCTGTGACAGCCATTCACCGTTTCAAATGATGAGCAATGGCTCTCAAAAAAGTCCCCCACAGCCATGCTCCGTCGGTTCTCATAAAAAAAGGTGGACCCTCTCATTTCTTGCCGCTATGGCCTTCTTCTGGCGAGGAGGCTCTTGGGAAATCAGCATCGCCTCCAGCTTGTCTTCCGTCAGTTAATGTACTGCGGCGACGCAAGTGAAAAACTTCCAGAACCCGGGATGGGCACCTCCGACCAGCTTCAGGAAGCGGGAATGCCGCCCTGGCGTTCGATAAGACGGTGTTCGATAAAACGGCGTTCGATGAAACGACTTCGATGAAACGGTGTTCGATGAAACGGCGTTCGATGAAACGGCATTCGATGAAACGGCTTCGATGAAACGGCGTTCTACGAAACGGCGTTCGATGAAATGTCCGGTCCCACACACCCGCATCGTTCGCAGTGCTCCGCAAGATGCTGAGCCGAATTACTGCGTCCGGCTAGCTTGTGTTCCCGCGCTCTTTCATTAAGGCATCGGCCGGTCTGACCAATGTAAACTTGGCCGCAACTAAAAGGAATCTCATAAACCACCTTAGTCACGCCTTTTAATCTTTTAATTGATATGTACCAACTAGCCCAAACCAAATTTTTATTTAATTTCATGGCCCCTTTAAATCTGGAAATCAATAAAAGTAAAAGCACATCGAAAAAAAAAAGCCTCGCGGAAAGCTGGAGCTTTTTTCTTCAAAGAGGCGAATGCAAATTACCTTGATCCGCAAGTGCGGAAGTCTAATTTTAACATTCCCGTTTTGTTCCGTGAAGCGGTTATAACACATGAACATGTCGGGACCACACCGAATCTCGTAAACAACTCAGGAACGCAGCCCGGTGACGGAACCTTACATTTTTTGTTACATCCTTGTTTATGTTCGAAGTAAAACGGTTTTATCTATCTCATCCGGAAATCCGTTTTAAAAGCAGCACTTCAAAAAAAAAAATTTGGAGCAAAGTTTTTTTTTTATTTTTTATTTACACGAGAAACCAGAGAAGCACGGAAGCACACTGTTTAACTTTGAAACACTTTGGGGGCTTTTGTAATTGAATCAAATGTAGCCATCTGACATTATAATCGCTCGTTTGATTGCTATGTAAACCTCAGACAATGAATGCAAGTATGTTTTAGTGCATCCCTTACAAAATTTATATCTGGCCAGATCTGAAGATTTCAGATATGGCCATATCAAAATTGGCCACATATAACCTGATATGGTATATCTGCCAGATATAGCCTCATAATGCCAGAAATAGCCTGATATCCCTGGACAGGTATGGAAATCCTCAGATCTGGCCAGGCATATCAAAAGGACACAAGCCTGAAATCAGCACTTTATATCTTTTTATTATCTACAATTCTCCCAAGTGCCCCGGCCCGCACTCGAGGAATTATAGGAACGGTGATCCTTCAGCTCCCTAGTGATCACTAGTTTTGGCCAATTCCATGGTTACACAGTTTCGAGTGTAATTAGTAGTCACCCTGAACAAGCGTCCCATAAAGCTCAAGGACCTGTCATATCACTTTTAAAATTTCTCGTCAATGGCAGCGTTTATGATACTGTGCATTCTGTCCAACCTTCAACCAGGCTGAGGCGCCAAAATCTCTTACAATATTATCATTCTCGTGATTGTTGTTTTAGCAGGAATTACTTAAAGCTGAGAAATCACAACAACAAAACCGGAATTTAGATCGGATTCAGCGGAGCTGTTTCTAGAATGTTTAGCGTTTCTCACTTAATATCAGCGTCTTTTAAGCTGTACGAGAATGATAATAATGTAAGAGCTATGTCTGCAGCTCATTCAGGTTGAAGGTTGAACAGAATGCTGAGTACCGACATTGGCGAAACATGTTAAAAGTGATATGACAAGATACTTGGGTTCAATACCACACTTGTTCAGGGTGACTCCAAATTACACTCAAAACTGTGTAACCATAGAATTGGTCGAAATTTCTGAAACCTAGACAGCTGAAGAAACACCGTCCCTATGATTCCTCGAGTACGAACCGAGGTGCTTGGAAGATTTAGCAAATTGTCTAATCCGGCGTAATGTAAACACTTCAAAATGATTAAGTCCGAATTGAAATTCTCAGTGAAAATTAGCTCAAATAATCTCGAACTTAAGCTTGCCAAAGCTGAAGTTCGGGATTATTTGTGCTATTATTTAGATTGCAGAACAATGATTATTCCCATTTTGCTAACAAAGTAAATTTACAGCTTTTTTAACTTTCAATATGTTGAAAACCAGCCTGCCAGAAAAAGCTGTATATACGCCAGATAAGGCTGTGTATACGCCAGATAAGTCTGTATATAGGCCATATCAGGCTGTATATACGCCAGATATAGCCTGTATATACGCCAGATAAGTCTGTATATACGCATATCAGTCCTGTATATACGCCAGATAAGTCTGTATATACGCCGTATATAATCCTATAATGTTCGATATGGCCAGATATGGCCCAGATGTAAGATTTCCATACGGGATTGCCTACGAATGGCAGACGAGATACTTTGACGGATTATTCTGAGTGGGCGCTAAGCATAATCAAGTTTCCTTGCATGCTTTCCCTAAGACGAGCGCAATCCTTTATCGCTGTTCGTAAGGACATGTCCTTCCTTTCCCCTTCCAACGATATGACACCGACGTGATACGTTTTTCCAACTTTTTCCTGTTTAGCTTTCCTCCTCACCTCATAAAACGCGCATTCTACTAAACAGTTCAAGAAGGCGGAAAGGGGGAGTCCCCTCTTGCTCGGACTCTCGTTTGTGCAATCCGGACACATTCATTCTCCCCCTAGAAGATTAGCCCGTCGCTCGAAATTCAGACAAAAGTTGCTTTCCCCACCCCGTTCACCCCGAAGCTGACAGTGCTGTGGAAACTACGTGCTCCTTGGGCCAGCCACACTTTTGCCACGGGATCATGCTCTCTCGCGCATACCCACGCGCAGAGAATGAGGTCAGGTGATAAAAGGGAGGCGGCTGATTGGTCCGGCAAGCGCGTAGCTTCCACCATAATGTCAGCTTAGGGGTGAAGGGATGAAGTGAGGTCCGGTGTCGTGTGACGTGCGTTTGGAGCCGGTGACGCGCGCTGCGGGGACCGCGGATGTATCACAGTGAAAAGGCGAAAGAGCTTTCAAGGGAAGGAGGTACGAAATAGTCGGCTGTGTTTTCAAATTTTCGTACCGAAAGTCAGGCTTTTGACTTTCTACCTTTTTTCTTTTGGCCCACTGAACGATGTGCTATTAGTAAAATCCCAATCTAAATTGATTTATCCTAGCCCAAAATTCCTTTCATGGGACCTTCAATATAGAAAGACGAATTCCCCACAGTGAGATCAGTCAATCTGTCTAAAGAATCATTTGCGTGGCGAAAGTGCCTTACCAAACATATTGAACCGTGTTATTAGTGTGTACGTCCCGCTTTACTGGAGACATACTCGTTGGTATAGTTTATTTTAAGTTTATTTATTTCTCTTCATTGCCCTGACATCCGGTTTGATGTTAAGCGGATTGTAATAAGAAGAAAATTACGGGGGTTCAGTCAAAAGTAGGAATAGCTCTTGTACGTTTGGGGATGTTTCCTTTTTGGGCATTTGCGTGCCCATTTTCCGTCTAAGTGTCGTGGTGAACCTTAGAGAGGATTAACCAGCCGGACTACCGCCTGTAAACACTCTGGGCTTTGGGACGTGTTTTTTCTTTCTACCTTTGGCCGGAATGCGAATCCACTCACGCTTTGTGGTCAATAAACCCCCAGCTGCGTTTCCCTTGACCGTTTTTGATTTAATTTCTCATCTCGGGTTTCATAGTAGTGTATGCGCAACATGTTCGCACCGTCAGAAAGCGGATGTTCCTTACATTAAATGAAAGGCCGCGACCTCGGAGCGACCGCAACATGCTGGCAGTTCACGGCCAGCGATATTAGAGAGTTTTAGTGGACTGTTCTCTAGAGCTTTGCGTACGCAAGGAAATTGCGGGTCGTGAGCGCGCATGCGCAGAACGCAATAGAAGAACTAGCGTATTGCGTACGCACGCAACGCTGGGGATCTTGTGTTGAGGGTTAGCGGGCTTTGCGGGAAGCTCTCGAGAGATCTTGGGCCCAACGAGAGCACCAGTTTCAAGATGGCGGTTACCTCGGCTGGCGCAGCAAGGGCGACAGGGTATTCGGGAAATACAGTGTTACGTGAAATTGTGTGGTGTTCAGCTCGGCAATTCATTCCGGGACCTCCCGCGGACAAATCAGATCGCCGTGCAGCTGAAGGAGTGCACAGTGAAAATGTTCACCGCTCGCAATGTGCGTCAACGCTGCGATCTGCTCAACGCGAAGCCTATTAGCACAGTTCATCGCCGACGGACGAACTTCAAGGAATTGCCGAAGTGGTCGCTATGCACCGGACATCAGTACGTCATGGATTTCATTCCGCGATGGCATTGATGAAGGGTGCCGGTTCCACGGGACGATTGACGGAGACTCCGTGATCGAATTTGGCTACGCACTCGTACTCGTAGCCTCTGTACCCTGCAGAAAAGCTCGCTTGACGAGACACCTGCGGCTTGGTTTAATTTGAAATAAAATAATTTCTCACGTTATCATTTTATTTATTATTATTATTTTTTTTTTGTGAGGAGCATGGTGGCTTTATAAGCACGCGGAATTCTACGGCTCGTGCGAATTTAACCAAGATCATGCGAGGTGTTCACTCGGAAACGTAACACACAACTGAATTCGGTCCGAGCAGGTCGTTTTTAGCGCGCGCTATATTATTGCGTATTGCCTACGTAAGAGCCAGCAACGCTATACACCTTTCAAGAACCACTCGACCTCAGTGGCAGCAAACCGTTTTCGAGCTCAGTCACTGGGCTTGAGGCTAGACTCTCACCGGCGTCCCTGCTAACCCTAACCGAGAGGACTGTGATTTCGTTAGGCGTAGCTGCGTGGCGCAGTATCAAACAATGCTGGCGGCTAAATTCTCGTCTTTTCCCGCTGTATTTTGTGTTTCATGGTGCAGTAGTTTCGAGGTCATGACGAAAGCATTGTACACATTTGCAAGCAGAAAAAATAACGTATAAACTATTTTTGTTGGGTACGCCGCGAAAGAACAAATGCGACTTGAATGTAGAGTTCTAGTTTTTGTGTGTGTTTTTGCGATAAGTTTTCAGGGCTCCGCACGATTCGCCGCATGACAAATGACAAAGCGCTAGCTGTACGAAATAAATTACAACAGAAGAGAGCCGAAAGGCGTGCATTTTCACGCTCGCAAATAACGTGTTTACCGGTGGACAGGACACGGACACAAAATTTAGAAAGTGTTAACATTCGAACAATATATTGTACGTACGACACACGATGCAGCGTTATCCGAAAATAATTTATTTGAGAACGATCTCAAATACGCAGTCACAGTCGACGACAGTCACATCTTGACGATCTGACGGAACCAGATGACTTCGTTTTGGACACGTTTCGTGGAGAGCTTCCTATTTTCACAACAGCACAAGTCAACGGAACGAAAGCGACTGACCTGTTTCCCATCCCAACCCGGACAAGTATTTTGGAGATGACCGAGGATTCTACGCGGATTATCTCTGGGAGCGGGAGACATTGTTCGCGAAATCGCGTCGAGCGTCGTTCGACGTCCTTACACCTCCTTCGTTTCCTGTGAATGTCAAGCAGATAAGCTTGAATGGCAGGCGCTTACCAGCCTTATTTCTACAATGGAAGATAACAGAAAAAGGGTACGAGCACGCATAGATAAAGTTAAGTGGGAACTTTCAAGAGGGCGCGAAAACGTCGATATGCAAAACCGCAAATCACAGGTAGAGTAACCGCGCTGAGCGGGTCTTCACAGTCCCAGAGAGGGCAGAAATTTCTAGCTGATAGAGGGCGCGAGTCGCACTAGCCGCATCAGCATCAGCAACATGGCTGCGGCCTAGAAGCGTTTTTCTGAAAGGTGTATACTAAAACTGTCTATTGTTAAGCGAAAGTCGACTACAGCGCTGCCGCTATCCTCTGTTTTTTTTTTTTTCCATGTTTGCGGGTCCCCTTGCCAAGACCGGCTTCGTGGCCGAGTGGACCAACTACCCCTCTCTAGGCAACTGTATGCACAGTAAAGAAAAAAGAGTGAGCCGCCATCTTGGCACCTCGAGCCTGGGAGTTTCGGACTCTGGGAACATTCAGTGACTAGCAGATAGCCATATGAAGCAACTTTCACGTTTCAACTCGTCGCTAAAGGGTGGAGCTGTTATCGTACTTAGTTTAATTCCTCCTCTCCCCACGTTTGACTCCTTTCCATCGAAAGCTATCCTCCTTGCCCTCCTTCCGCGCCACGGCCCCCGCCGCCATGTCTGGGCGAGGCCCACAAGGCGCGTGCGCCTGCGTGCCGGGTCGTATTTGTTTGCTATTGCATACGGCGGACTAGAGTTTTTTTTTTTTATTATTTTAGATATGAAGACAGTTTTGCTTTCTAACTTGAAGAAACTAGCGTTTGTGCGCATTTATTGGAACTCAAAAGCGCGTGAAGACGTATTGATCAGCAAATATAATAACGCGAGCAGAGTTGGAATTGCTCGGGTGTAAAGACAAGCTTTCTCCAATTCCGCTTAACATCGAACATTAAAAAAAAAATGCCAATGTAGTTTCGAATATTTTGAGACATCGGCATGCACTGCAAAATATTTTTTTGTTTACCCGTTTATTGCAGCAAGAGCTGAGAGCAGGCACACGATAGACTGCACCTCTCCCTGAGTGTAAAGAGGTTCGTAGGAGGACTGCGTTGCTAGCGGGAGCACGTGCCGTCGCTTTGAGCATGGATTGGGAACGCGCCCGCAACGCTCGCAGTCCATAGCGTACGTTCTGCTAAAACTTTTCATTTTCTTGAACAAAGTGCATTTCCAGACTCGGCATCACTTGAGTTAGGCAAATAAAAGACACCACAACGCGTGCAAAACCAGGGCTTTTCGGTAATTTTAAGCAATACCGCTCGTTTTGCCAAACCAGCAGCTTGGTTTACTTCGCACACATTTTATAAACGTCGAATACTACCTAAGACTGTGCACATGCGACGACTGCTATTTACGCGCCTCGTGCATATAACTACCCACTAAATACACTCACTTGTATCGCCTCAGCTTAAATTAAAAATAGCGTGCTCGGTTGCCTTGGCAGTGCGTTTCTCATTTCGCCCATTTATTAGCGAAGCCCTTTGTCATCCTTACTTTGTTTCGAGATATTGTTTTGACGTCCTCACGCGCAAGGTACGCCTTGAGTTCACTTGCAAGGCATATAGGCTTTGCCGCACACCCGCGGGCGTGCCTTACTGCATGAGTTACAAATGAGGAGAGAGAGATCTTTCAGCAAAGCCTTAAAAAGACAATATCAATTTTTTTTCATTGTCAATAAATAATGCTTTATAAATCACAGATGACAAGTCACATAAAAATATGAAGACAAGAAAATATATATTGTTACAAGGCAAAATATTGCACATTCGGAAGAGGTCGGTGTGAAAAAATGGAAGGAGTGGTAAATGGCTTGAGTTTCCTGAGGCCAGTTTTTGCCAAGATCACTGGCTCAAACTGATTGTTCGTGAAGTGATCCTGAAAAATAAATGCAGCATCGCATATTTTTAGTTGCCACTTGTGAAGCATCGATCCCGGAAATATGTTGCACAACAAAAGTGCGAGTTGCTCGATCGTTGGTGACTCTTCTTTCACTAACGCAATATGCTCCTGGTAACCCTACAACCCTCTTTATTTTAGTGGCACCCCAGTCTCTCACGAATTGTTCTTAATTCGGCCGACTCAATGCAAGCGAGCTAAGAGCGAGCGAGTCAGCTTTCGTTACCAAATACGCGGGAAAAGACGTGCCAAAGTTCTTCGTGCCGGTAATTTTGTTCCGTGTTTATCTCGTCTTATGCTCTTATTAGTCGATCTTCATCGGCGAGACCGAAAGAGACAGGTAATATGATTCAGAGTTTTACAGTGACTTACCTGGCAAAGTCCCCCTCGGAGGCAGTCGAAACTTTTCCGGCCGATCCGGTTGAGCCATTCGAGTGTTTTAGTATATCGTTCAGTCTCTCCCGCCGCGCTATGCGCTAGCCGCTACCACCTCCGCTCTATGTAGCGTAGCGGAACCACCATTTTAAGTTTAAGTAGAACGTTCGCAATCCTCTACGGACTACAGCATTACGAGAGCTAACGCAACGCCACTAGCGGCTCTTTCGGACACTAGACTCGTGTAAAAGAGAATTCTAAAGCAATTCTTCGCAATAATTTTATTAACGTCGTTTTCTTAATAGAATATTTTGTTCTTTATTGAATAACGTGCTAATCGTTGCTTCTTTTGTAAGTAAATGACTATTATGTTTGTAATTGAATACAACTGGAGGGCCAAGCTGTCGAAGCCAATCCGATATCAGCCAAGCGCCAAAGCCACCGAGAAAAATCTCCATAAATAAATGACAATTACCGTGGCTCTTCTGTTGTGTTGTTCACCGAAAATGAAAGGCCACGGTAATCCCTCATATCCCCCTGCTCGCTCGCTTCCTTGGTCAGATTTGTCCTCACGACAAAGCCGCCGAGCAGGAGGCCGCACCCTTCGCTCGCAACACCACAAACTGCGAAGCTTTTTTTTTTTTGTGGCCGTATTTAGCATGTTTGCCAAGGAAATTAGAGGGGAAGAGGGGGAGGGGGCATGACGTCAGCCGTGCAGCCTCCACAAGCCATGCTCCCTTATAGCCTCGCCTCTTTCTTCATTTCCTCCTTACCCTCCTCACTTATCGGGCCAACGTGACCACTGCACGTGACCATCACGTTGTTGATTGTTGCGGGTAGCCGGGAGCGTGGTGCTGGTGGGTTTTATTTATCAGTCATCACAACTAGAAACTCTGGCCCGCGCCCAACCCACCGAATCTACGGCTGCTGCGCTTCGTTAT
>JAZHYW010006894.1:0-14837 GCA_037355805.1 Ixodes ricinus
CGCAGGAGTACTGGTTTATCCTTAAGAGTGTCAAAGAGAAAAGCCAAGTGTTCGAAAAGATTTTTATATTCATAGTTTTTTTTACCAATTTATTTAATAGAAATAATCAAGAATCAAAATATCTTCGGAGCGCCGGTAAAGCACGTGAGAATAGTTTACCACTTTTTTTGTCTAGACGGTAGTAGCTAAACCCACAGTGCTTTGAAAGATGAGTGGCTCCCTAGCGCTGCTGCCTTTTTCTACCTCATGAACTCTGGAGATATGATAGAAGAATACATATGTGTCAATAAAGTTATTGTAATCGCGTTAAGTGTCCCAGAATAATCAAGTGGCGGTTATATATATACGTTCTAGATATTCTAGAATGCAATCCTGGAAGGAACAAGACAAACCAAAGTTACTCGGACCTATATTATTTTTGTGTTTGATTTCCGCTTGGGGTTTTAAACCAATGCTGGTCCAAAGGAATGTCCGGGATTTCGTCGACTACTGTCCTTGAGAGAAAATAACGAGACTGCGTCGAAGTTAGAATGGAAATCTTTCACGTGACGATTTCTTGTGAAATTGAACTGCCATGACCGGAGATAGGTTAGTGGAACAAAAGCTGCTCTAAAATCATGAAGACGGAATCATAGCAGCCTTCAACAGACGATCTTCACCTTCATTGCCTACTATATAATAAATAATACAGAACAAGAAAGTGATATATATTACATGTAAACTCTATTTTTTTTGTTTGATTAAAAAAGTAGTGTATTTTAAACATATACTTCATTTTCTTGTTTGAATAAAAGAAGTATGTTAAATCAGATTATATATGTTTTAAACATATTTAATATCAGAATATAACATTTGAAGTGACACAATAAAACAATGCGGAACACTCCGGTTTCAACGTTGCTTCAGCTTAAAATAATGACTCGTGCAGCTTAACGCATTCTCTCAAAAATATTTAGGGCGCATGCGCAGAATGTCTTGAGATCAGCGCTTGCAAAAATATTTTGTTCTCAATAGCTAAGCGGTCAATGAAAAATAAAGACCCATGACCGTGAAATAGTAAAGTCAACGATGGGCAGATCTCATAGTAAACCTGTAGCGTACAGAATTGTAAGTAGAAGGCTCTGCCATTAGGTAAAGCGCATAATGGTGCACACTGTTAAGTGATACTCAAACTCAGGATTACTAATTTCAGGGAATCAATGCCTGGAGAAATTGTCTTCAGTTTGCTTCAATTTGCATCAGTGAGTTAAACTATTTCAAGCATCTATGGTGATTGTTCTTTATATAATTGTTGCACTATCATCCGTACCTGTCGATATGTATCCTTATAAGTGAATTTATTTGAAGTTTCTGAGCTGAGAAGTTAAACCGGTTAATGTGGATAGGACCACGCCGTCGTGCAACATATTGTAATATGTATTAGTGTATCTTTAGCGCAGCATTGCTTAAATTAATTATTTTACTCTGTTATTTAGAACTCGATTAGACTATGAGTAAAGCTTGCATCTGCTTTTTACAAAAAGCTCCAGGCGACACTATAATCGACTGAAGTTCTGGAATAACGGCTGAAAATATGTTTGCACGTAGTAATTTGTAGTGCTATGTGATATTGAGCGCTGCACTTCAAGTACTCATGTTAAGCTTAGTATAATTTCGAAAACAATTTATGTTTAGGGGGAAACATAATTTTGGCGCCGTAATTTGCCGAGCCTCTGCCCTAACTTGCTGTATCGGCCGTCGGTACATTCTCCACGAATGTAGGCACACGGACACTTTTGAGCGTGGAATTATATTAAGTATACTATGAACTGTTTGGAGTGATGTCACTCAGTGTCTCTATTCTCTTAATTTATTTTTTCCGAAAATTATATTTTTAATTGTATTGATTTCAAAGTCTAATGTACGGATTGGAAACGACAGAAAGGAATACAGCAAAATGTGTCTAAACAGGTGGTCATTTTACCTCACCCACCTGCTGTGCAGCATTGCAAAGCAAACGTGAGGGACTTAAAGGGCAACTCCGGTCAAAACTCAAAATGAAATAAATCACTGGTATCGCTGTAGCGACACAAAATACGAACCCAGCCAAAATATTACGTCTGTGGGACGCCGCATTCTACAACTAATGCCGATAATAAAAATGCGACCCGCCGCCAGCCGCTGCTCCTTAGCGGTCGGCCAGCGGGTTGCCGATCGCTAAAGCAACATTGGGCCGTGACGTCAGTATCGTTCTCTTTTTTTCCTCCGGTCCGGGCGTTGCGATGGGTGCGCTTCTTTGAGCCGCTTCCACTGCGTACTTCGGCTTGTGATTGGCGTGTTTAGCCGTTGTTTTTATCTGTAGACCATGGAGCTTCAATATAGCCTTTTGTTGATTTGCTTGTGAGGACTGCAAGACTCGTTTTAGCGAGCAACTCGGTGCGCCCAAGACTGCCCAGCTGTTCCTCGAAAGCTGCCGAGTGCAACTTGTAGCGCTGTCGTGCTGCTCAAACAACCCGCTGCGGAACCCGGAGGTGCCTTTTTCACATATTTCCAACGGACCGGAAATTGCAGAAGGTGAGTGTGAACGCTGTTCGACGAGTGGACTTTGGACTTCGGCTTTTACGCGCCCGAGGAAAAAAGAACGAAAAAACAGAAGTGTACAGCCCAGGACACGTGTGTTCGGGCGCCGCGGCCCGCGCCGGAGAGCCTCAAAGCTTCGTGTCTGGGACTGACCCGCAACGGGAAAGCGAGAGGGCCCCCAGTACTGTAGGTCACTGTCAGCGCGGTGAAGAGCAACGCCGCTGCAATCCACGGAGCCCCGATGACAATTTAGGCCTAGCGACGAGTACGGATGACCGCACACACGGCGACAGCCGCCGAGTGCGGCACCAAATTAGTTCACTCTTTGTCCGCAGCTAGCTTGTTGGTTGTACAAGCGACGAGTACGGCATAGCGAACGCACGGCGGCGGCCGCCGAGTACGGCACCGTACGAGTTCACGGGTTTTCCAGTCGCTAGCTTTTGGGTATACGCACTAACCCTTGCTACATATGCTGGATAACTACGGCGTATACAGAATTAAAACAAAATCAGCTTACCTCCTATCTTTAGTCGGCAGCGCAACAGAGATAGGTGCCGCTCGGCCTACGTACTCGTTGAACGAGAACGATCCTGTCGTCACGTTCACACAAGCGGCTGATTTCCAGTGTTGCCGCGGCCTCGAGCGGCTAGTATCCGTTTTGTTGGCCGCGCCCCAAACAAAACTTTGAGGCGTCGATATCTTTAAAACTACGCACAATAACGAGAAAAAAATTACACCTTGCAATAGAGGGACGCTGACTGCACTAAAAACAGTCATAATCCCAAAATCGAAAGTATGGACCGGAGTTGTCCTTTAACGACAGGCTTCATTTTGTAGATTTATGTATGGAATCAAATTGATGCTGGTCTGTTGGTTGGCACTTCAACTCAATGACTTTTAGCCTAAGTGGTATTGTTTTCGTCAAGTACCATGTAGTAACACAAAATGTAGCTGGGCGCTAGACAGATGACGGAGGTGAAAGACAGAGATAACATGCGGGAAAGCGATTAGTAATAGTACAGCAGAAACAAAGAAATATCTCAAAACTCCCATATGCTTTTTTTATAGGTCTGAAATCCTCCAGTCACAATGTTCTTTCGCTTCCACGGTAGATGTTACTTGTTTTTTTGCCATCCAGTCTCGGGTAATCCACCAAAATGATAGGTGTTTCTATGTATGTTTTTCTACAGTTTGTAGTAGCGCATCCACTAGAAAAAATGGCAAATTTTGCAAAAGTAGACAGGCTTCTGAATGTGTAACCGCTACGGGACCAAAATTGTTTTTAATTAATTCATAAAATCTGGCTGATCTTATTCTCGTTTTTTTCGTCTTTTGTTTTTAATTTCAAGATTTATAAAAATACAAAATATTTTTCACGCTAAGATATCTTAGCTCTTACAGTACTTAATTCCCAATTTTCTAAAATGGATCTTAGGGATCATACGGAACTCACCCCTGCTATAATGCCGAAATGCGATGCAGGTCTCTATGTAATTAAAAAAACATAGGCATGTTTTGTCGCGCGATATACTTTTCAGCACAGATGTTGTACTCATCGCCTCATAAATAAAAGATATAGCAAAGCAGAGAAGCCCATCTTTATTTTCTTTTAACTCAAAGAATGCTTCAGAGATAATCAAAAAGGCTTTTGGATTAGTCATCGAGCGAAAGACTCGTAAGTATGTGAATTCGAAATTTAATAAAACGCCTCAAATCAAAGCACGCATATTCAAGCTTATTTCAGATAGTCACTATAATAATTATTCTTAGAGAAGTAAAATAATTATATAATTCCGCTGTATAGCAGCCTGCAATAAATAAGTGGTGATCTGCACATAGAATACGCCCGTTACTGTTGTTCTTGATGTGCTATTTGCGACAAAACTGACCAAAGAAATAATGATCAGATTAGCTAAACATGTTGTGGCACCGGCAATATCTTGTTAATGTTCATCACTGGTATTCACCTCCGCATGTGAATGTCCAGGACGCAAACTGTTCTGCCGACATTTAGAGTTTGAGGATTTTGTTTAGTGTTTGAAGAAATGCGCGCACGTAGCTGTTTGAAACTTGATGTTTCACGATATAATGGCCTGTCCTTAAAATATTAAAGTAGAAAACGAAAACAAAATGTGTTTCTGCCATATCACACTTAAAAGAAAGGGTGGTGTCGCTGGGAGGAGAATGAAGGTTGGTTTGACGGGTGTCCCCACTGGCCTTTCTGAAAATTACAAAATATAAACAAAGTATGGGTCGATTCGATTGGCTGAAAACATATATATAAACTATATGTATGCATTAGAACAACAAAATATAAATATCAGAAGAGAAAGTACACGTGATATATATATATATATATATATATATATATATATATATATATATATATATATATATATATATATATACAGAGTTTTCTCAAAAGACAAGAGAGATACAAGTTCAGTGGGCTGATTTCGTTATGTTTCAGAGTTAATATTGTTCCATTTATTTTTTAATCTTATCTGGGTTCAACATAGGGCATGCGTTTGAACGTTTCTTTGCAGTGTCTTGAGTGTTCAACCAGGAAAAATTATGTTAGTAAGAACTAGAAACGAAATGCTACTCAACTACTAATTTGCAGACCTCGAAAGTTGCTTTTCAAAACCTGGAAGAGTAGAACATTTCTAAAACACATGCTTAATTTGGAGGAAGCAAGACAGGCAGAAACGTCCTATGTCGACAACAACAAAATATGAGGCCTACTGTTTACAATTCCGGTGGATACGAAGAGCTAGCTCCCTTGCTGACGGCATAGTAAATAACATTGCGCAACGTTACTGAAGCACGTAGTTAATCCTCATACCTACTCCTCTGTACTTAAACCGTATAGATTACGCCGTATTTTCAGGACTATAGTCCGCACGTTGTGTGTAGTCCCTAAGTTCCGACTTGAGCTGGAAATAAATAGTTTCTTATATAGTCCCCACCCGGTGTATAGTGCGTGTGCGCAAATTTCGGACGAGGGCGAGGAAAACACAGTGCCAGTATGACGTCGTTTCATTGTTCCGTTGAATCAGAAAGTACAATCCCGTAACCAATGACCTCTTGTATGTCCGCACGGCATAAAATATCAACATTTAAGAAAAACAGGTTGTGTATAATCTTATCAGCGTTAAATAGCCACCATTAGAGAAAAAAACTGTATAGTCCGCACCAGTGTATAGTCCGCACTACAAAAAATATTAACTTTTAAAAATGTGTCCGTAGATAATAAACCGTAAAATAATGTACTTTTTTTATAAATACTGCCCTGTCAATATTTTATTGAACAAATCAATTTCGTCTCTCATCTGCTCTCTGAAAAGAACACAAAACAAAATTGCCTTTAGAAACAAAATATACGGTCTATCATTTCCGTTTTCTCTTTTACTCCCAACGCCCACGAGTCTGGCTGCAAGGCTTCGCATATTTGCACTTTATCCTTTAGGCGTGCGTTCGTTCACTCGGTTAAATGTCTTGCCGCATTTCTCGATATTTTTGTTTTGCTTTGTGTACCATATCTTTTTGTTTTGACGCTGGCCGTGTTTATTTCTGATCAGCTGTTTCCGAATTCAGCGCTTTGGTGAATATCCAAGTCATAACGCGTTAAGGACGCTCAAATCAGATTGCAGTCGGCCGAGTGTTTGGAAACAAAAATCCGTAAAACAAAATATAAGGGCAGGATGGGATTATGTAAACTACATTAGAAACAAATAAGAAAAACTATAAATCGAATGAGTGGATAAACAGCGTATAACTCCGATTCAGCATAATCGCCGCTATCAAACGGTCACAGAAATTTCTTCCGGGAATACTCGCGAAACAAAAACGGTCTGAGATTACATCGAATTCGGTTACCCACAGTGTTAAAAAATTAAGATAGAACCTAAAATTCACCGAGTTTCATTTTTCCAGCTTAGGTTGTATTTCCCTCGAAATTTACTCAAGCTTGATGATCTAATTAATAAAGGAGTAATTAGTTTGCTTAGATTTTTTATTTGCGGAACACACACATCCAACTATAGTGCTTTGTTATTTCAATATTATGCAGATGAATTTATTTGTTATTTTTATTTTTAGATTTCTGTATGCTTGCTGAGAGAAGGCTACATCTTGCGCGCGTGTCAACCGCACAAGGTTCCTATATGGTTCTTGTTAGCGTCATTGTCTTAATTAACATCACGCAGTAAATAGGGCTTTGAACCATTTAATTTTAATCCACATAAGTGATTGTTTTATACGAATCATGAATTAGTTACTTTTTCTCATCTGTTATTTCAAACTTATTTCTTACGATCTTCCTCTCCCTGTTCGGCTTTCGTTTCCAGAAAAAAGAAGCGTTTGGTTTGTAGTATTTAAAAACCCACACAACTGCGGGAGTGAGCCACCTGCAAGGATGTAGTGAAATTTCGAAGGCTGAAACATAATGCTTAAGTAGAATTGTAAGGCAAGTATTCAATAACGTCATGCTAGTGTGTTTTTCTGATGAGAGCTTGACTGGTTGCTTGTTCTCAATCTAGTGATGACGTCACAGAATCGTCTATGTGAAGCAGACGAGAGGGGGAGGGGTGTCATTAGCACAAACAAATTGCCATTATCACTTCAGCGTCCGTCACCATCGCGTAAATAAAAGGAGGAAGAGGATTTCGAAAAAGAAGAGCAGCAAATAACCGTGCGACTCGCGAGTTGATGAAAGAGAAATCATAAATCTCTTTATTGCAGCTTTATATGTCTTTGTTAGCAGCGCCTTTGCCGCTTTATACTTTTACTTGTTATTTGTTGATTCTTCTTTAATTAGTGCCCACCGTTCAGGACCTTCTAAATTCTTCCCTCCTTTTTCTCCGACAACTATGCCCGAGATTCTAGTTCGAACCGACGTTGGTTCGATCGCAAGCTACCAGCAAAGCCCTTCTCAGAAAAAAAAAAAAAGCCTGTTCAAGTGCAGTTCTTAACTCCTTGCTTCACTGTACTTCTTTATTTAAAACCTGACATTGAGTCCGTGTTTAGCAGACACCAGCTGAACAAACCAGTTGGTTGGTTCGGCTGGTGTCTCCAAAATATATTTTGCAAACGTGCTCAACTTTTTCCCGTGGTATTGAGCCCATGACTGAACCATGTTTTATTTCACTAAATCTATTCTTAACTACACTTTTTTACGCACTTCTGAGCGTGTTCCGCTGTAGAGTCATTGATCAAATGAAAAATGTTTCGATCTGCTGTTAGCTTTTTTCCGATATTTAGTCACCGTTAATTCTCCGCGATTCTCTTTGCCCCGTGAATGCACTCGCGCCTAACAAATTGCGAAGAAAACAGTGAACACATTAATTATTCAAACTGAGTTTGGTACCTCATACGCAAGTAAGGAACGTGTATATACATTTTTCTTTAATTTGCGCTCTTCTTACAGAACACTCCACAAAGTAATCCGCAAGCCAAACGCGATTTGAAGCTAAATAAGCAAATATTGTTGTATGTCATATGACATGACCGTTAGATATCCTAACTTTGAAACGAATCCATGACGAAGGAATTCTAGTGAGCTGTCCCTCATCCGTACGAGTGGCCTGTGGGCACAGTGCCCCAATCTCTTATATCTGGTAGCCAGGTCATGCTCATGCCGAGGACAATGCAGTGTGGTTCTACGTTCACAATAACCTCCTGCAGTTTTTTTTCCCCCTAAATTATGCAGTCTTCTACTTCAAACTCAGCGAGTAAAGAAGGGCCGAAGTTTTCACGCGAGTAAGAAAGACTGAATATTTTAGCCGTTGCCGCATACCCAGCAGTGTGCAGCAATAGAGGCAAACGAGATGTTTGGAGACAAAGGGACGAAAAAAAAATGCTCCGTGACTAAATTAGGAGATCTGGAAAGCGAGCGGGAGGACCGAAGCTCATTCATCACTTTCAACACGCGTGCTGGTGAAAGTAGGACCTTAAGTGAAAGGGGTCACATATGGTTTTCTTTTTCTTTTTTCTGAATTTTTCGATCGAGGAGAGGGGCTCTGGAAGTTGTACCAAACTATGGATCCGACCCTGTTAATTACGAAAGGGTACACTAAGCATAAGTTGAGGGTAAATTATAAAGACAACTGTTTATTCACTCGACTTCGTCCTTCCTTTTTGATCTTCTGATTACAGTAGACCCGATGATGATGATGATGATGACGTTAATGTTCTATTTGACGCGAACTGTTTGAATAACATTTAAACCTTGCCTAATTTCAAAAGCAAAATCTGTTCCCTGCTTCTGCGCCGTTATCTACCAATCTTGCAGCCTCCTTTTCGCTCTTTCAGCTGCGCACCTGCATTGCCACTTGGGATTCGGTGTCACTGAAGTGCACGTTACGTCCTCGCGGGTCAGTCACCTGTCGCATTTTCGCAAATTCAAATTACCTTAAAACACAATCTTGCACAACTAGTCAGCAGCCCGATTCCTAAGCAAGGCAGTACAAATTGTATTTTGGACCTTTTTCTTAATTTCCAGCGTCTCAGTGAGAATGTTCACCCTTGCAGGGTTGAAGCAGGAATCTCTGATGACAAAGTTATCCTTGCTGAATTTAATGTTGCCCCACTAACTGTATAGGAGGCCCAAACTGTCTGGTTTCACATACAGGTACTGTGGAATATGTCTGAGGTAACTATTCAGGAATGTTTGCGTAACTTTGTCCCTACAATAAAAAAGCGCTCTAACAAGCCTAATACTGGGATTGATCGAAACGTAATGTATTCAAAGCGAAAAATATCACGAACTAAGAATTTAGGTGCTATAAAGAGTAGGCTTACTCTGTAGCAGCTTCAAGCAGACCATGGACACAGGTGCGCGAAGCGAAGTTCTCGTATGCAACTTAACACTTTACATTTTTTTTAAGTCCGATGCCTCGAACTTTTGGAGACACGTATTACCTAAAGGTTTTCAGATTAAAAGGCTTAAAGTAGAAAACGATATTATCTCAGGCTGTTTGATAATGGTATCGAGCTTAAGTCGCTATTCTGGTTCCGTTTTTACGGAGGATAAGTGTGATTGTTCTGTTTCTCCACTGGTTGACGATTTCAACATTACTGACATGTAGGTTTCCAAGGGGGCATATATTATATTACAAAACCCTGATTATAAAAAAATGCTGGGGCCTGATGGCATTCGTAACTTGTTTCTAAAACGGTATGCTGGTTGGTGCTTTAGGTTTTCATCTCTTTTATTTACCCGGTCGTTATCACAGGCTGTTGTTCCACTGCAGTGGAAGATCGCAAACCTCATTCCAGTCTACAAATCGGGGAATCATTTAGCATTGAACGACTATAGGCCTATACCTTTAGCTATCGTCATGTCCTAAAATTCTGGAGCATATTATGTACAAGCACATGTCTGTTTTCCTCGAAACCAATATATTTTTCATTCGGGGCCAACATGGGTTGCGGAGTGGGCTTTGACAACCACCCCACTTATCGAAACTACGCATGTGATTGCTTAAGTTCTGGACCGACAGAGACAAGACTACTTTATATTAATCAATTACTGAAAAGCGTTCGGTCCCTTGTCTCATCCCATGCTATTGTTAAAACGTGCACCTCTATCAAATAATCGAAACATAAAGTCTTGGCTTGAAGATTACTTAGCTGCACGTCATTTTTTTGTGTTTTTTGCTTTGTTTTGCAGGACGATTTTTTTTTTCAGCTGATGTTTATGTCGGGTGTTACCAGAGTTCCGCCTTGGAACCGCTGTTATTTTGTTATGTTTATTAGTGCTATTAATGTTTTTTTGATATTGATATAAAATTCTATATTTATTTATGTATTTTATTCAGCGAATTGAAAAGTATCAAGGATAAACAGTTACTTAACCTTTCGCTAGAAAGGTTGTCCGAGTGACGGCTTTCAAACGTGCCTCAATAGAGAGAAATGTGCGCAGATGATGTTTTCTGGTAAACATTCCCCACTTAGTTTCCAGTACCATGTTAGTAACAACCCTCTACGAATAGTTTCTACGTACAAATATATCGGACTGCACGTTTCATCTGAAACGAAGTCAGTCTTGTACGTGTTACTGAAGAAAGTAACCGATTACAGTTACAATTACTTTATTAGAAAGTAACTGGTTACAAAAATTAATCACTGCTTAACAAAAGTAATTAAAATTAACAGAATGTAACTGATTGCATTTAGCGTTTCTTTGTTTTTACTTTTTTTATTAAAAATAAAGAAAATGCATTTTTATCTCTGAAGTGGTTACATTTTTTTTTGATCCTGTTAACCTTCTACAGCAGTTGTCGTTTCGAAGTTTTCGTTAGTCATCTCCCCACGTTTCCTGATGAAGTTGTTTGCGGCGACGCTGAAGAACATGTCGACAGATTCGCATTAGGGAAGAGCTGTGTTGCAGCGCACTAACACTGCTTACCAATATGTGGTTGCGCAGTGCTTTACGGACGCTTCCGTGTCCTCTAAAAAGCAAAGCGCTTTACTGATGCGACCGCCTGTTGAAAACATCTCAGGTGGGGGCAGCGAAATGCTGAAAAAATCGTCCGTGGACGGATTATCCGGAGCGTCGACAGAGACGGCGGCAGTTGCGCAACCATAGCAGTGCAAAAAAACTCAGTTCACTCACTTTGACTTTGACTGAAACATACACTTGATAACTTAAATATTATCACAGAAAACAAAATATTAATAAATCAAAGCGCACGTTCCCGCAGAAAAAATAATAGAAGCCGTTAAGAACCTACAATAAAATGCAATTGATTGCAAATAATCATCTACTTGTAACTCGTTACGTACAAGTCTGTATGGAGTGCAATTTCATTTTTCAGAAAACTCATGGTAAACTTATTTATATCTGAAACGCAATCTTAAGCATGCTTCGCTTGACATAGAAGTGAATGTTTTCAAAACGTTGATTCGACTCGATCTCGAATATGCCTCCCAGGTATTGGACTCTCATGCGGCTGTAAATATTGAAAGGTTAGAACGAGTGCGGAGATATGCATTGCGATTCATTTACAATTAAATGAAATAAACGAACCTTTGCCCAACTTGAGTTCCTATCCTCAAGGCGCCATATAGCGAGACTAAGGTATCATACACGCTACTGAAAGGCGATTTTATAATCGATGCTTCAACGTATTAAACGCCACTAGGTGGTCCGAGCTAGGCGAAGCTTGCACAATAGGGCGCTGGTTTTACATCTTCCTCGAACTGACTTTATTAAACACTTCTTCCCCAAGAAAAATCGAAAAGGGTAACAGCGTTTCCGAAGTGCGGATGAACTCGACGTCAGTCGAATTATTTTTAATCACATTGGAAGTTTGTTGTTGAAACGTCAACCGTTTTGTTTTGTTTTGCTGTTCCTTGCATTTCTATCTTATAAGTGTGTATTCACGACAGCTCATTCTTCTCTTGCATAAGTTCTTGTGCAGTAAAAGTACCGACCCCTCCTGCCACAACTTCCAAAGGCAGGTTAGCAATAATAAATAAATAAATTAGTAAAATAGAACTATCGACACTCTAGGCCGCCCCACGTATATTCGCGAAAGCCGAGTGCTTCCGTCAGCAATTGGTCGCGTAGGAGGACCTCGTCAAGTTGCCGCCCGTTTGTTGTTGCGCGTTTTCGATCAACCCACCGGATGTCTCAGGCAGTAAGCTCGGTCTTGAGCACAACTGTGAAAGCTACTTGAAAAATGCTATGGATAACAATTGCAAATTACCCAGCCTCAAATGTAATGGATTACCGTTACAAATTAATTTCGGTGAAAAGTAACAAATTACTTTACTCGTTACGTTACACATTACTTTCACGTTACTTTTCTCGTATGATACACTTATCAACAAAAAACTATTGAAACAATTTCGATGTTTTCAAAACTTTTCCGCAACACTACATTCCATTTCTGATACACCCACATTATAGTAGTCCTCGTAAAATAAAATATTGTTTTTAATAGATATAATTTAGATATACTCTGATCACCTAGAAGCTGACAAGACAGCGAAAGCTTTAACCAGAGTCGTCATCCGGCTAGCTTACTGCGACCGGAGGTGATCCCTCGATTTCTGCAGACAAAGCTAGCGGTGCTCATGCTCAATAGCAGCGTCTACCTCTGTTAGGAGATTTGGAGGTAAGGAACCGACCTTAGAATGCGCCGGGCGCTTTCGTAGATTTCTGTGCAGGTGGCGGGAAAAGTCGAAGAAGTTGGAAAGGGTGAAATGTGTAAAAGTGAAAAGCGAACAAACACAAAGAGCTTTCGGCTGCCCAGGAGAAGAAGAAAAACACGATGGAAGGCAAACAAAAAGGCAGAGCCTACTCGATGCTGTCTTCCTTATCTTTGTTTTTCGAGTATTTGTATGTGCCTTGAAGGTTTTTCTAGGGTTCTAGTGAACGGTCGTACAAAACATTGTGTCTTTTGTTTGGTTATTCTCCTCTTCACAATGTTTTCTGTATTGTCGAATTGCATGCTCATATTCCTACAGTTTATGTATTATGTTCATATTTAAAAAAAGTAATGTGTCCATAAATTATGTGTTAGAATTATATGTAAAGTAATTACATTACAAATTACTGCCACACAAAGGTAATGTAGAAATTACACAATTACTTCAAAAAGTAACTGATTACAAGGAATCCTTTTCATGTAACGGATTACTTGGTCTTGAGAGCTCAATGTGTTCAATGATTTCAGCTGTTTTGACATTTACCGAGTAACAGTAAGTGACGTCTGTGAACTACAAATATAAAAAGACAACCCATCGTGCATCCGCCCGTCAATATACATTAGCATTGGTCCGTTGTGCCAATTTACTTTGCTATTTTAATGCCTAAGACTACCGATGCTCAGAAGAGAATCATCAAAAACCTATTTTTCGTGAGGGGCGGTGTTTACAGGAAATATTCACAGTGGAAGCAAGGGCAGGGGAGAGAGTGTACGCATGTTCAGAGGCTTACTGGGAAAAGGTTCCTTGGTATGACACGCATATAAAGTTTGCTTCATGAGGTATGGGTCCTTGAGGTCTTTCTTAAACCTTGATATACTCATGTTCAAAAGCAATACGAAAAACAGTGCGGCTACCGAATGTTACCAAGGGAGTCTTGTGTGGCAGACTCGGGCAGTGTCCAAAGCGAAAGACCGCTTTATTAATTGTTTTATTCATTGCGACAATATTTCTAGAGCGCAGCTCTTAATCGCCCGTTTCCGGGGTAAGCGGCGACGCTGTAGCCGTCACCGTCGGCGTAACCGCGCGTTACATTATGGGACGTTTCCCATATCGACGTCACAAGGGTAAAAATTTCCCGCTTACTCTTGCGGGAAATTTTCCCTCTAAATTTAGCGGACAAATTTCTTGCAAAATTTACCGGGAAAATTTATCCTCGTGAAGTCACACGTCGACGTCACCTGAATGAGATGTGACGTCACACGTGACGTCACGTGTGACGACAGGAGGGTAAAATGTTCGCGCTAAATTTGGCGGAAAGTGTTTTTGCTAAATTTAGCGGGGAACTTTTCCCCTATGTTTAGTGGGGACATTTTTCAGCTAGATATAGGTGCATCATTTCCCGCAAAATTTAGCAGGGAAATTTTACCCTCGTGACGTCACTTGTGACGTCACGTGAAATTTAGCGGAGAAACCTTTGTGCTAAATTTAGCAGAAACATTACCCTCTATATTTAGCGGGAAAAGTTTAACCTTCGTTGCGACACACGCGATGTCACACGAATGAACTGTGACGTCACGAGGGCAAAATTTCACTGTAAATTGGGGTAAATATTTCCGCTAAAGTTAGCGGGGAAGTTTTACCCTCGTGATGTCGCGTGAATGATTGTGGCGCCACTTGATGTCACGTGTGACGTCAATTTAATGAATGTGATGACGTCACGTAAAATTTAGCGGAAAATTTTCCGCTAAACTTAGCGCCAAAATTGACAGCCGTGACCTCAGCACCAATTCACTGTCCTCGCTAAATGTAGCGAGAAATTGAGCGAAAATTTTCCGCTAAGTACAAGGGGTGCAGCAGAGGAAGAAGGCAGGGTACTGACAGGGAGGATTGGCGTATCCCTCCCCTCCTCCTTCTCACAATCTGCGTTCTCATTCGGCATTGCAGGGAATTGTAAACGTCTTTCATTTTTTTTCTATTCTGCTCCAACGGCGCTGCTTTTACGCCGCGCTCCCGAGTGGCCGGTTGCGAGAACGCTGTTGCTACTATATTGTCAACCGCAACTGACGCTACGAGCTGACAGGACAAATAAGAGTGCGCCAAAAGCGCAGCAGCATGGTGCA
>JAZHYW010006895.1:0-29848 GCA_037355805.1 Ixodes ricinus
CAAAGAAAAATAAAACAGATATGGCTGGTTCGCTTAAGTTGGCGCGGACGGGGTTGCGTTTGTTAAGTTGGGTGGTTTGATTGCTAGCGTGGATGTTCGTGTTTCGTTGATATGCTTTTGAGGACTTGTTAGAAAGTAATGTAGGCCATTAAACTCATATATTGTGAATTTATAATTTAACGCTATAGCCCAGCAAAAGCGTTTGGGTTAGTTTTTGTTAAAAATTAACCATGAGTGCTATATTTGCTCTAGGGGCAGACTTTCGAAATCAGTTTTGTCATGATTTGAAAATATTATACATTTTGAAAAACAATTTTTTTCCCATGCGAAGAAACACTTGAAATGTGTGGCATATATATTAAGCATTATGCAATAGATGGCGTGTCCCTCTTCTTCTGTACGAGTCTAATACACCATCTGTAGAAAATAAAAAAATCATACAGCGTACAACACGAAAAGGCAAAACAAATGCACACGAAATTTAAAAAAAAACGGTTGGATAATGTATTAGGAGTACGCCCCTAGTTTTGGGTAATTTGTTCTGTGAGAGTTGATGTAGGATGCATTCCTGTTAATATGAATGGTACTGAGTCCGACGTTGCCAGGACGGTAAAATATACCTACTACCTTTAAAAATAAAAGTCGACAGCGGGTAAATTCTGACCTAGAAAACAAGGCTTTTGCAGAGGAAAGATAATAAAACAAGCAGAAATGAAAAAAGTACGGGGACAAGAAGATGATTGCGAATATGTAAAAAGATCGGGTCAGCATCAGGCGCATTGAAATATTTTTGGCATCGCGCGTATATCGAATTTGACATTACGCCAAGCCTTGAGAATCAAGAATAATAAAAAAACTATAACCGCCCGATATATACACCTATTTCTATCTAACAAGGCGCATTTTGGATTGAGACTGTGAACGCTCGCTTTTTTCTCGATGGCCCTCTAGTCGAGATAATGCGCCGGCGTCCAGGGAAAAATAGGGAGACACTAACTATAATAATATAAACCGGGAAAAACGGAGAGCGTTCATGGTGTACGACTGCTCGCTTGCCGCTTCAAACAGCGCGCAAGTGGCCTTGCTTGTTTCGTCTATTCCTGGATGCCTCCTACGTATGTACAGACCGCGACACTGTTAGCGCGAAGCAAGCGATTGGCGCTTTTTTTCAGTTTTTCTCTTTGAAACCAAGGGATGTCATCCAAGTTATTATTGCGACGGTAAGAGCTCATTTAGTTCTACAATGTAAGCGATAAAATTTCTTGCTCGATAATACTATTTAGAAGTGAAATGCGAAAATGTGCCGATGTCGTGTGTTCGAGCTAAGAGTGTCGCGATGTGTGCGTTCACAGGAACATATATATGTAATTTCTACCAAGTTCCTCTTCTTTTTTCTTTGCTTTTGCTTCCACCTAGGTCTTTTCTTCTTTCTTCTTTTTTTTTTTATTGAGATGAGTATTTTACGGCCGCGCGCGCAGCTGCGCCAAGTAGGCAGTGCGGCCGTGGCCTTACGGTTATAGTAATTGCCTTCCGACGCGAAGAGCCAGGGTTCTGGAACATTCGAGAACTCTGTTGCTTGTTCGAGGTACGAATGTTCTAGTCGCCAAACCTTCTAGGTCGATTGTTCCAGAAACCAACGAGTGTGCATAAGGGGCTCCGCGTGACGATCTGCAGTCAGTCTCGGCCTAGCGTTCGATCCTGCTGTTATGCCGACTTCGACGCAAGCGACGCTCTATTGCTCTCTTTTGTTTTCTTTCTTTGTTTTGGGCACAGGTTCGCCCCAATAAAACGTTTCAGTTTTCTTAGTTATTCTTTGATTCGCCACCTTGTCATTTGTCACATTTTGGTGGAGGTGCGGGGTAAACGCATGTCCGTGCAGCTCACCCCTCCAAGGGCCCGCAGTGCAAGTCCGACCCCAAGACCCCAAAGACCCAAGAAAGAGAGGAGAAAGACCCGATCAAGTCGCCGCAACCAAGGGCTACCCCCATAACTTGGACCACAGCCGGACAAGACAACACCACGTCGCAGCAAGATGGAACGCCACCGACGTCCATCGTCTACGTGCATGCCCCACCGAGGACGCCGGCGAATTTCAGTGGCAATCTTCATGAATATGTGGACGACTGGTTGAGCCAGTACGAACACGCCGCACGGTTCAGCAGATGGGGTCCTGAGCAGAGCATACGGAACGTCTACTTCGCTCTGGAAGGCACGGCACGCACCTGGTTCGAGAACCACGACGCATCGATTTCGTCGTGGGAAGACCTCCAGGCAGAGCTTTGACGTACTTTTGCCAGTCAGCAGCGTCGTCAGCGGGCCGAAGAACTTCTTCAAGCAAGAAGCCAAGGGCCAAACGAGAGCGTCACAAATTTTGTTGAAGACGTTCTCCGCCTCGTGAACCGGGCAGACCGAAGTTTCCCGCGAGGAAGTTCAGCGGGCATTCCAATCTGAGGCTCCTGCCGCACCCGAGGAGCCCTCTTTGACCTACGCCGCGGTAGCTCGGAGACCGGCGCCAGCTGCCCGGCAGTATTCGACGCCACCTCGACGTGACCTATCAGAGCCACAGACTTTCCGACGTCGGGAAGGGGAACCCTAGTTTGTCCGCACTGAACAACCCTCGCCAAGGAAGACGTATGTGTGGCGCACAGCCGGTTGAGGACCGCCGCTGTGTTATCACTCGCGGCGAGGCCGATCACGTCTACCGGAGGTGCCCGTACCGACAAATGGGCCTGCGAGGCTTTGCGCCGAGCGACCCGAGACCCCGCCTTAGGGAGCGACCAGGGGACATCGATGAGTACCTCCGACGACCACTGCCTCCGGTACCGACTCCACCCCGAGGTTCCCGTTGGCCTTCGCCTCGACGTGCGCTTTCGCCCTTCCGCCGCTCTCGTCGGGACAGTCTGTCCCCCCTATGTCGTCGGGAAAACTAAGTGCGGCAACGCCTGGAGGTGGCGGTGCCGAAGACGACCGAAGCAAAGAGCCTCCAAGAACTACGGAGCACTCCCACTCTCCCGACGCTACACATCACAATGATGCCCCTGCATCGGTGTCCAACAACCTAAACGTAATTATCGTCTGCCACGACGCATCGGCGCTCATGGACACCGGAGCAGACTACTCATTCTTGAGCGGGAGGCTCTCTCGCCGCCTTCGAAAAGTTACGACGCCATGGGAGGGGCCGCAGATACGAACCGCTGGAGGGCACCTCATCACGCCTATCGGAAGGTGCACTGCTCGAGTCGAAATCTATTGTGAGACGTGCCCTGTCAAGTTCGTCGTTCTGCAAGACTGTGCGAGGGACGTTATCCACGGAATAGACTTTCTCTGCGAGTACGACGCCGTCATCGATATCGGAACAAACCAGATGACGCTACGAAAATCTGTTATACTACCTAAGGAACCAAGAGCAACGTCATCCGCGGTTCGAGTCCTCGCAAACCACGTAAACGTACCACCGCGGTCGAGTGTTTTCGCACTCGTCGGGGTCGATGAAGCTTCCTGAGGCGAAGTTCTTCTCGACGGAAGCCTCCAATTGCTCCTGGGAAGAGGAATAGGCGTCACAAGAGGAATAGCTGAACTCCAGGATGGGTGGAGTGTAGCCCTCGTGACGAACTTCCGAAATGAAACGCAAAACCTCACGAAAGGTGCAGCCTTGGGCCAAGTCAAGAGAACTCCGAAAGTCCGCCGAAATCGCCACGATTACTGAAGAATCCTCGCCACCTCAGCAAGACAGTACGTCCGCAGCGCAGCTCGACATTGACCCTAAACTTCCGGGCCCGAAACGACAGCAACTGATTAACCTCCTCGCCGAATACCGCGACTGCTTTGCGACATTGTCTAATGTGCGCCAAACCGCCGTTGCGAAGCACCGCATCGTTACCGAGGAGGACGCGCGCCCTGTGCATCGATCGCCGTACAAAGTCTCCGCTAACAAAAGGAAGGTAATCCAGGAGCAAGTTCAAGAGATGCTAAAGGACGATATAATTGAACCTTCAAGCAGCCCGTGGGCCTCTCGAGACGTGTTGGTTAAGAAAAAGGACGAAACGCTTAGGTTCTGCGTGGACTACCGGCAGCTGAACGCGGTGACAAAGAGAGACGTCTACCCACTCCCCCGCATCGACGACACTCTAGACCGGCTCGCCACTCTCAATTTTTCTCATTGATTGGACCTGAAGAGCGGCTACTGACATATCAAAATCGACGAACGGGACCGAGAGAAGACAGCATTCGTCTCGCCGGATGGACTGTACGAGTTCGATGTGATGCCCTTCGGGCTATGCACGGCGCCATCAAGTTTCCAGCGTGTCATGGACACCGTACTGGCAGGGCTGAGGTGGCAGAGCTGTCTCGTCTACCTTGACGACGAAGTAGTATTTTCAACTGACTTCGACGAGCACTTTCGGCGACTCTGGGCTGTCCTTCAAGCCATACAGACCACCGGGCTCGCCCTCAAGCCGTCGAAGTGCCGGTTCGCCTATGACGAACTGAAGATAACAGGCCACGTGGTTAGTAACAAAGGCGTCCGCCCAGACCCCGAGAAGACTCGCGCCGTCGCGGCATTTCCAGAGCCAACAGAAAAGAAGGTCGTGCGAAAATGTTCTTGGATTTTGTACGTACTATCGACGCTTCGTTCGGGATTTCGCAAGGATTTCCGCACCGCTCACGATACCTTACGAAGGACACCGAGAAATTCTAGCGGGCCGAGGGGCAGCAGCAGGCATTTGACGAGCTGAAGCGAAAACTCCAGACTCGTCCTGTCCTTGGGCACTTAGATAAGGATGCGGGAACTGAGATTTACACGGACGCTATAGTAATGCAGGACTTGGAGCGGCACACCTTTCCAGCTGGTACATGGTCGGAAGGTAACGACCATGCTGGACGCGATGCTGCCCCATGAGCCAGCTGACAATACGAGCGACGACGTTCAGGTGGTTGCTCAAAGGGCCGAAGAGTTCCGCCAGCTCACCCGACTCCTGACCCAAGACCAGCAACGCGTCGGCGCGGGCCGCTACGACCGTCGTCGCAGGGACGTCCACTTCCTGCCAGAGACAGGGTGTGGGTGTGGACGCCCATCCGTCGCTGCGGCCTCAGTGAGAAACTGCTGAAACAATACTTTGGACCATACAAGGTACTTCGTCGCTTCGGAGAGCTGAACTGCGAGGTGATGCCCGACGGAACAAGAACATCATCACGCCGCCCACCTCGACCTGAAGTCGCCCACGTCGTGCGCCTGAATCCGTACTACGCTAGATAGGACGGTGGACCTTATGTGTTTCAAATGACTCTTTAGTTTGCCGTACTTTGTATTTGCTTTGTTTTGTTTTGTGTTGAAACGGGGCGATGCACTTCTTAAAGGGGGAGTAATGCCGCGCGCGCAGCTGGCCAAGTCGGCAGCGCGGCCGTGGCCTCACGGTTATCGTGCTTGCCTTCCACGCACAGAGCCAAGTTCGATGCCCGAAATAATGCGTCTTTTATTTATTCTTTCAGTTTAATGTTGTTTTAAATTCGAGAACTGTGTTGCTTGTTCGAGGTACGAATGTTCTAGTCGCCGATACTTCTAGGTCGATTGTTCCAGAAGCCAACGCGTGTACATAAGGGGCTCCGCGTGGCGATCTGCAGTCAGTCTTGCTCCAGCATTCGATCCTGCTTTTACGCCGACTTCTACGCTCATGACGCTCTATTGTTATCTTCTGTTTACTTTTTTGTTTTGGACACAAGTTTGCCCCATTAAACACTTTAGTTTCCTCAGTTATTTTTTGTTTCGCCACCTCGTCATTCGTGACAATATGTGTGGGCCTTGGCTTCCAAGACGTGATATTTTCGGCGCAGTCCGACTTAGAAACGTGTTTCTCTTTGCCAAACGTACGCTGTGAGGTAAACGTTCATACTTTATAAATTTGGAGCGTACTAACACATGGGTCGTTTATACAGACATTTTAAAATATAAAAGACGTCTTGCTCTTCACTCTGTCTGTTAATATTTATATCAAAATAAACGTATCCAAACTTAGAAGACAGAGCAAGAAACAAATCTGCTGGTGTCACCGTGACTAGAAACTTTCCGGCTATCAATGTCCTGTTGTGATCACTTTTCGCAATTAAAGGCCGGAGTGCGAACAGCCGCCGCCTACATGGCGACGGCTGTGTCCATGTGCAACTAGCGACGTCAAATCGATTGGCCTCTCCAAGCAGATGGATGGAGCAGCTACTCAAGGACACGAACGCCGCTGGATCTTTTTTTTTCGTTGAGTACTAACCAGTCTTGTACATGTTACCCGAAAAAAAGCAATCGATTACAAATAAAATTATTTATAACTACAAAGCATTCAACCACATTACTTGATTACTCAAGAAGAATAGTGATGAGCCGTTAATTTAAAAGGTAACCTGCATCTTCTCTGATTAATTTATATCTTTAAAACGACAGACTTGTCTGCCTGTCTGAAAACGAGTATTTTGTACTGTCCCTTATTTGATTAGGATAATCGTATTATGTATTACTTATATTTTTAATCCACAAAGTTTGGTAAACCATATCGTCCTGTCGGAGATTTAGTTTGAGGTTTCCTTGGTAGGAAACTTGTCCTACAAAGGGCGCCATTGGAAACAGAAGGGGAAATAACAGAGGTTACAATTAATTCTAGTACTTCTAAAAGTACTACGATTGCTGTTGCGATCACATTCTGATAAATGTAAGCAAATAATTACAAAATTCCTCCGAAAGTAATCGATTACGAGTAATTTGATTTCTTGTATCGAGTATCGTTCAAATCTGGTACTGTTTACATAGTGTTAGGCTAGCGTACGCTATGGTTAGAGGGCACAATCATTGCTTGAAAGTTACGGGACAAGCTGCCACTACCAACCCAATGCCCTTCGTACTCGCTACTTAAACTCTAAAAGGGTGTTTTAACGAGACAGTTTAACTGTGAAAACTGCAAAGCCACGAGACACCAAGACACAATGCAATATGGTGACGTCGCCGGACGTCATGAAGTTGCGTAACGTAGTTATCTAACATAATGAAGTTACGTGACGTCGGAATGTCACGTGACCTTATGGCATAACGTGAAGTCTTTCATGCCACGTCGTTGCGTCACGGGATGTCACCATGTCACGTAACAACGTGCCATGTAACGAAACTTATTTTCTCGCTAAATTTAGCGGTTCAACACATGTTATACATGGTTAGCAATCGCTGTTCGTCTCGTGGGGAATGTTCTCATCTTGGAAAGCATGATGCGAAAGAACAATGTTCACTCTGGACGCTTCATACATAAATGGAAATGAGCGGGATTTCCGAAGTCCAACCTCAGACGTCGCCTTGCGGACGCTTGGATACTCCAGCATGCTTTTGTTAGGTGCCTTGTAACTTTAATTAGGAATGGTTCGACAGGGCATACATTCCTGTAAAAGTCACTGAAGAAAAGTAGTTAAGCTACATTTACAGCTACACTCAAGTTGAAATATGCACTAGTTATTATTGCAGTGACACGGTTGCAGTTTTAACTCAACTAATAGACCGATCTCACCAGCCAGTTGGACTACGCCACCGCTGCCGCAATGCAGCGAGGGAACTTTAGTCTTTCAGCACGTGCAACAACCTCCCTGGAGCTCTGCGCGTGTACAGCACGAGGCGGCACGAGCCCTATCTTGCACTGCCGTTTTCCTTCTGTGAACTAAAGTTATGGCGGCGTCACGCATGCGCCAAACGCTTGGTGAGATCGGTCTATTAGAGTAAGAAATGTTGCGAAGGGACATTGTGGGTTACTTGTAATATATTGCAAGAAAAATACACATAGCCGCTGTGTTTACCAACGCGCCGTTCAGGTCCCCAAAATGTAGGTGTTCAAATCTGTTCAATTTTACTGTCTACTCCATGGAGAAATCAACCTTCTGAAGGCGATATGAGGCTACCAAAGGTGATTTCGGGGGAGTCTCTCGGTTTGAAGGGACACGCTCTCTAACAATGACCAAAACAGCGAAATACCCTATTGGACGGAAAGGGCAGCTGATTTGGCACGAACCTTTGGTGCTTGTTTTAGGTTTAGTCCGGCGAGTTCCCACTGACCGCGTCTTCTTCTGGCTCAACTTGGGATGTTCTCGTTTGGCAGGCTTGAGCCAGTATGTCCCCCCGCCTCTTCTTTCTACCTCCATAAGTTACTCACAGCAAGTTTTAGGTAAGTGGCCTAGGCCTCGTAATTAAAGATAGAGCAGTCGAGAATGTGTTTATTTTTGAACGGACATTATTACGATACAATAACATCAGAAATAAAACGTCACAAAACTCACATTGGAGTCACTATAACATATTGAAATAGCGCAACAACTAATGCATATTACATAGGAGGGGGAAGATAATTCAGCAACAACTGATCTTAGCAACAATTGATCACTAGGTTATAAAATAAGTAAAACCACTTAACCAAATGCAACCTAATAAAAACAAAACAGCGCAAAGATAAGGACGAAGTAGAAGGAACAACAGGACACAGCGCTGACTTTCAACTGAAGAGTTATTCGTGTAGGCATCTGTTATAAATAGCAAACATTCCACCCGAAAACATCAAGGAAAAAACACAAAAGATATATGCCATGTGACATGGCCTATATGTTTTCAATATAACACTGTCACTGCTTTGCCCTCATTGTTCTAAGAACTGCCGCTCATTATCCGAAAGTACGAGTAACGGGGCACTAACACAGTCAGGACCCGGTCGCGCAATATCACGTGTTCTATTATTTCCCACGTCACTCTGTCCTTATTTTTAAAAACCACTTGCATCTCTCGAAGGCAGGAATGCACCCGCAATCTCTGCAGTTCACGCCTAAGCGCCCTGACACGACTTTAAAAACGTTGTATCGATGTTCTCGGAGTCGATTGTATAAACATCTTCCCGTTTGTCCTATATATATCCTTGCACACAAGAAACGAACTGATTTCGGTGTTTCTTTGTGCACACGTTGTTGTTGTCAACATTTGAATTTACATTTCTGCCAAGCCCTGCCAACTTATTAGGTGCCGAAAACACAACCTCAACGCCTACTCTACTTCCCACTTTCTGCAGGTTATGTGAGGTACCATGAAGATACGGTACAACGGTGACGTTTTTGTTCACTTGTCTAGCCTTCAGGGTGGAGTTACTTCGCCTTTTCTTTAGTAAGGTCTCAGCCACTGCAGTTAATAGGTACACCGGATAGCCAGCGGTACGGAGTCTGGAAGCTTCTTCATTAAAACTTTTATCAGCCTGGTGCGCGCACGACTTGTCCCGAGCATTTTGAAAACACAGGTTAACTATCCCTCATTTTACAAGTTTAGAGTGAGCCAAGGTGAATGGTAGGAGTGGTTTATTGCTTTGTTGTTCATATCCCCAACACGTGTGAGCATCACACAAGTGAAGACGGAGGTCTAAAAACCTAATGGAGCTATTTATAGGCAGCTTATGCGTCAAAATGAGTGGTTTAAGGCTATCGCTGAAAGTAGTTAAAACAGACGAAACTTCTGCACCGAAGGCCTCTTTGTCACAATCTAATAAAACAAAATAATTATCCACAAACCTAAAAATTCTTGCAACCTTAGAACCTTCAAGCTTTGTCAAAAGGACTCTATTATAAAGTGCGAGATAAATATCGCTCAGCACGGGAGCTATGCACGATCTTATTCAAACACCATTCTTTTGGATAAACAGGATAAGCAGAGACTGAAAGATGTGTGTCTGAAGGAGTGGAAGTCTTGATGAACTGTAAGCCTTCCGGTCATAAGATTCCGCTGAAGAGCACTGTCTTCTTTTAAAGGATAACATTCTGTCGGTAATACCGGCAGATAAAGAAGGCGGCTTTGTTGTGGCACCAAACGGTATGTTTTTGGAAAAAGCGTCTGATGCTATCTATGCTACTTTTTCTAACAGGGACGATGTGTCACTTTCAAAAGTTAAGCTAGATGCTCGCAAGATTTGTAAGAGACTAGGTTTAAGTAAACTTGCGCTAAATGTGGAAAAATGCAAAGGCCTAAGTCTAAAATTATTGTTTTCATCCAAAACACATAAAGTAGATTGTCCTCTGCGTGTTTTTGCATCGGAAAATGGGACTTGGCACAAATCTTTGGCTACCTTCCTACAGATGAGTATGAATGTGCTTGTGATAGATGACCCTTTTCGAGTTAAGAATTCAGAAGAAATAATTGGGTATCTAAAAGACCATTCTAGCAGGAGTATTTTGGCCTGCTCGATAGACATAAAAGATCTGTATTATTCTCTCCCGCATGACAAGTTAATGGCAAGTGTTGAAGAATGCATTGATAGGCAAGGCTATGTGGCGTTTCAAAATGAAGCAGGGCTTAGTGTGAGCAAGTTTTTAGAGCTTCTGGCGTTTTATTTGAAGTCCACGTTTGCGACCTGGAATGAAAATGTGTTTATGCAAAAAATTGGTGTTTGTATAGGATCATGCATAGCTCCCGTGCTGAGCGACATTTATCTCGCATTTTATAATAGAGTCCTTTTGACAAAGCTTGAAGGTTCTAAGGTGGCAAGAATTTTTAGGTTTGCGGATGATTATTTGGTTTTATTAGATTGTGACAAAGAGGCCTTCGGAGCAGACGTTTCGTCTGTTTTAACTACTTTCAGCGATAGCCTTAAACCACTCATTTTGACGCATGAGCTGCCTATAAATAGCTCCATTAGGTTTTTAGACCTCCGTCTTCACTTGTGTGATGCTCACACGTGTTGGGGATATGAACCACGAAGCAATAAACCACTTCTGCCGTTCACCTCGGCTCACTCTAAACTTGTAAAACGAGGGATAGTTAACCTGTGTTTTCAAAATGCTCTGGACAAGTCGTGCGCGCACCAGGTTGATATAAGTTTTAATGAACAAGCTTCTAGACTCCGTACTGCTGGCTATCCGGTGTACCTATTAACTGCAGTGGCTGAGACCTTACTAAAGAAAAGGCGAAGTAACTCCACCCTGAAGGCTAGACAAGTGAACAAAAACGTCACCGTTGTACCGTATCTTCATGGTATCTCACATAACCTGAAGAAAGTGGGAAGTAGAGTAGGCGTTGAGGTTGTGTTTTCGGCACCTAATAAGTTGGCAGGGCTTTGCAGAAAAGTAAATTCAGATGTTGACAACAACATCGTGTGCACTAAGAAACACCAAAATCAGTTCGTTTCTTGTGTGCAAGAAGTGGTCTATTCGATTCCTTTATCTTGCGGCCGTCGATATATAGGACAAACTGGAAGATGTTTAAACGATCGACTCCGAGAACATCGATACAACGTTTTTAAAGTCGTGTCAGGGCACTTAGGCGTGCACTGCAGAGATTGCGGGTGCATTCCTGCCTTCGAGAGATGCCAAGTGGTTTTTAAAAATAAGGACAGAGTGACGCGGGAAATAATAGAAGCACGTGATATTGCGCGACTGGGTCCTGACTGTGTTAGTGCCCCGTCACTCGTACTTTCGGATAAGGAGCGGCAGTTCTTAGAACGATGAGGGCAAAGCAGTGACAGTGTTATATTGAAAACGTGACATGGTATATATCTTTTGTGTTTTTTCCTTGAATTTTTCGGGTGGAATGTTTGCTATTTATAACAGATGCCTACACGAATAAATCTTCAGTTGAAAGTCAGCGCTGTGTCCTGTTGTTCCTTCTACTTCGTCCTTGTCTTCGCGCTGTTTTGTTTTTATCATGTCTGCTTACCAACTAGCCCAAACTTCTACGTTAATCAAAGACAACCATACGCTTTGAAAAATTATAATGAACAAACACTCTTAGACAAACACACCTGAAAATGGGTGTTAGTTTCTTAAGAGCAGACATTTGCAAAGCCCTTGTCTGAAGAGCTCTTCCTGCTTATTTTTATTAACTCTACTCGGTAAGCATGTGGTCTGCTTGAGAAATACACGAAAGCCTGGTACTTATTATATTGTTGCTACCTTATTTACATTGTTCCGTTCTCAAACCTGGCCTAGGTTAGGATCTGATACCGCGCACTCTTGTCATGCTAAATTAATGTTCTCCGTTGATCAACAACACCTTTTCACGATGCTACTTTTAAAGTTTTTGGAAAGTTTGTCAAACCCAAGTTACAATGAACGTGTCACGGTCCGGTGCGGAGAGAGAGGGAAAGCGCACTCGCCGTAGACCGCAACGGAGGTTCGGACGCCCGCTATCACCACAGTACGTGGGCTCCAGGGACGTGGGGACAAAGACAAGGCACGTGACGAACAGAGCAGTAGAAACATTTAATAAAAGGCTAATAAGATGGTGACAAAAGTAGAAGGATAATACAGACACAGTCTCAATCAGGCGGAATCATACAAGAGAAACTTAGTGGCTATGGGCAGGACAGAGAATACGTAACAAGAGGAATAGGAACGATACCGCACTTTCGCGCAGTCAGGCACGACGAGGCTCGCAGAGGCGTGGGAGCACCTGAAGTCGGTCGCTTGCGATGAACTCTGTCTCGACGTGGCTGCGGTGCGCCAGAGGCGGTGCTTGTTGGCTTCAGACGCTGTCACGTCACCGACGGTCGACGCACTGGGGCAGTCCGGCAGAGGAAGGCCGCACGTAGTAGGAACACAGACGTAGCTGACGTTCAGTGTCCAGTCGGGTCTTCCCCTTTACCGCGGTGTCCGAGGCTACGCCCGGAGCCGACCGGAATGAGTGGGTTGCGCTCTCGAACCTCCCAAGTCGACTGCCGCGCCGTTTCCCAGTTTCAACCGAACGGCGCTCTTTCCCAATAAAGTAAACAAAACACACCCGCTCTCCTACAAATCGCAATACACTCACACCCACAAAAAAAAAGACCGTCACAGCGGCGAAGACACTCGTTGCCCTCAGCTCCAAACAAAGTCAATATCAAACACACTCAACTGGGGCATCTGGCAAACTCATTTCCGAATTCCAAGAAGTTGTACCGCGCCCAAGCATCGGGCAAAAGCGTCCCCCAACGGGAGTCGAAGAGGTCATAAACAAGTCAAGTTAGGGTCCCAGTCGGGACCGGCGAGGTGACAACTAGCGCCAACCAGCGTAGTGTCACACCACCCGCGGCGACCACATGGCCTCGCAGGCAGCCGACGGGGCGCCATTTACAATACGCGTGGCCCCGCGGGACCAGGCCGGTTTTTGTGACAGGGCGCTAAAATATGTTTGGGTTACGGTTAATTTCATGGCAACCTAAAAGGTATATAGCTACAAATACATCAACTACTTACAGCGAAATAAATACTCGCAATTATTTTCTTCTCAATTTTAATGACCTGAAACAAAGATACCTAAATATACCTAAGTAGGAAAAAACCGTCTTGGTAATATCTACTATTTATCGGACGTTGGCGTTACCTAATCATTTGCACACTAATCGCAGAAGAATGACGTCTTTCTTTAAACACAGAAGAATAAGGGGTACAATATATGTGAACAACCATCTCAATTTTGCGGCTAAATTTTAATTTCCTTGATTGGGCCCGTCAATGTTCCGAATCATACGCGGTCGGCATGCATGCCAGGGATGCCGGAGCGGGGACGCGCTCAAGAGGGCCTTCGGTACCTTCTCTAGGTTTACGCCTAAACGTATAGTAAACATGTCGTTACATTAAAAAATATTGGGAACTCTTATGCAGGCTCTGTTCAAGTAACGAACGACAAAATCGCATTAGTATGGTGAAAAGCATTTAAGCGCAAAAGCCTAGAGAAGATAACTTACCAAAACACTTATCATTTGAAACGCTTTTGCGCAGGCCATAGGCCACCGTCTAAAGATTATGCTAGAAATAAATTAGGTATGTAGAATGCAGACGGCAATCTTCACCTTCGGTAGCTGCATATACAGAAAAGAAGGTGACTCGTGAGTGAACACATAAGTTTGAATCTTTATTCACTAATTCAAAATATCAAAGATAGTACACTAAAAATACTTCCGTTTTACCACCATATGTTGTGGTAAAATTTTTCATTTTTTTACTTTCAATATTTACACCTGTCGCTCATACTATGTGTTTTTACGAATGGTAGCCGAAGGAAAATTAATTATATGAAATAAAAATTAAATCTCTTGTAATTTATTAAGGTAATCAACCACCTACATAGCTTGTAAAAAGAAAACAAATCTGCCTCGTTAAAATTATTAAGCACAAGTCTTAGTTCCACTCTAAAACTCCACTGAATGCAATACATATATCAAACAAAAATATGTGGGTGCACATGAACCATTCAAAGGTGCCTTTGAAACCAAAGACGCATTAAGACGCAGACAAGATGAATAATTTAAAACCTATGAAAAGAAATATACCAAGGAAGAAATAAAAATGTATTCATGTAACGTGCGAGCTCTGGGGAATTGCACTTATAGAGATGTTAAGGTGATTTCCAGGAATAACGATTAGCAATACGCAGCTTTTCATAACCAGGTTAGCGCATTCTACCCACAGTGAAGTGAGGTCGTTCTTATTAACTTTTTCTGAAAAACTTCTCCTGCAAAGATTTCCGAACACTCGCGAGCGGTGCCGAATATTGTACTTGCATTATGGCGAGGAACTGGGGTTTATTACACTGCGCGATTGTCAGGTATACTTACAGCTTGGGAACAGCACAAACAAGGCCTTTTGCCTGTTTGGGGAATCTAATTGGTGGCGCAAAATTTGTAAACGGACGTTACCTCCAGTTCGTTTTTGTGATAAAGTTCCGAACAAACGTTTATAAGGTTAAGCGTCTTTCAAAGTTATATGGAGGCAAAGAAACAACTCTTTCCTGAGTTCCAATATTTTTAAGCTTTTGTACTCCCCTCGCTTTATAATTTCCATTGATCTCACTAGATATTTATTTCATTTTCTTAACGCTCCCATGAACCCATGGAATTCCTTATTAAGGAAGCAACCCATTGTGGTAGATTCATAAGCAGAGGAAACAAATTGTCACAGGAATCAAATTAATATCAACTTTATTTATATCAAACACTCGTTATATGGTGCCAGAAATTACTTAGCAAATAAAGCAGTTAGGCATTTTATAAATGCACATTTTGTACAATAACATTTGCTTCTGTCCCTACATCATACAAAGGAACTGGTTTCAGTTTTGACGCAGGCCTCAGTGTGCGCGCAGGTATATATTTGCAATTATTATCAAATTCCCCGGTTTATTTTAATATTATTTATACGGTCACTACGGTGGAAAGTGGCAAATATGCAGATGAGCGAACCGCACAGAGCGATGGGAACAAATCCAAAGCCACCAAAACAGCAAGATCTGGTGGGAAGCGACTCAATATTCGGTATAGTTACATGTGAGTTACGTTAATCACTGCATATCATGGGCGATATTAAAATAACTCCCCGGAGTTGAGACCCGGAGGTCTATATGCAGCTCCACCCAATCTTGTTCTTCCGACGTCTTTCAAAAATTTATTCACATTTAATCGGTGCAGTGCATTCATCCATTTGTCACAGTTAATAACTTGTGCAAATATGTAATGGGTTGGAATAAACCTGGATAACTAGACAGGCTCTTGCTAGTAATAAAATCAAACAATAAAGAACAGGCATTGAAGTACAGTTTATGGAGACGAAAATCCAATTAATGATTTATATATTATCTTCTCATAAATCCGACCGCTGCCGATACTTCGAATCGATATATCGAACCTGTGTTTCTTCTGAGCGGGATTGGTTTAGTCAGTGATAGAGGACCTATAATGAGAACAAGCGCCGCAATGGTGTACCTTTTGGCTCTTTAATAGGCGTTATAGGATTGCAGTGTCGCCTGCACTCGCACATACAGTGAAACCTGGTATGATATCGTAGGCCCCTCGTCGTTCCCTTAGGAAGTTAGTTAACTTAATGTTATTATATATTACACGTAATAAAACGCACGTAGATATTTTGGTATTGTTTTTCGATGCGAGAATAGCGACCCTCATTCCTCCGGTGATCCTGAGACACGTGCCCCAATGAAGACGAGGAGGATGCGCGCGCAGATTGCACGGGGTGAACATTTCTGATCATTCAATTTTGTTTTAATCTGGTCGGAAACATCGCCTAGTAAATAAAGATAACCTGTAACATTGTTGACAAAACTGGGATTCCTGACATCACTCCTCAGTATGAACGGAAATGACGCTATCTGTGTCATTGTCAGTGCCGGCATCTCCCGAAGAAGTAGGAAGTCGTCTGGCTTACATGAAGCGCCGAATCTGAAGGCCGAACCCCCAGTGAACAATTTTGTCTCATCGCCACTTTCCCAGGCGACTACTCACTGGGACTAGAATGGTGATTCTACTTTGGCCGATGATCACATTGGTGTCGAAGTGTCTCAAGTCACGAAGGCGCGCAAGTGAACATTACACCCTACTTTTCATACCGCCGTTGTGGCCGTTCAGCGGTTGGGATCGTATGCGCCGATTTTCGGAAACCGTCAGTCGCTCGTCGCTTTCGACATTGACGGAGCATTGCACATTCGGTGGTGATTGTCGTAATGTTCAAAACTGCAGTTACGTTTTGCCACAATATATTCTGCGCCGGTATAAGTAGTTTTGTTCTGACACTTCGCCAGCGGTGACGCCGCCAACAGAACCGACTTGAGGGCAGAATACACGACTCTGCGGATTGATTTCAAGAAGCTCTGAAGCGCTAGACTTTGGTGTTGCGTTGAAATAGGATATTATTGTAAATTTCGGGACTGCACCCAAGTGAGCATGAGCAAAAATATATTCCAAAAAACTGCCTCACGTGAATGCAATGAGACGGCGTAGTGTGGCAGAATGAACTCTCCTAAAAAGAACACATTCCTAAAATAGTGTAACGGTTCGACTGGAACGCTTGCCATGGCCCACTGACAGTGAAGATGATGCTGGCGCAGACGGCACATAGTAGACACTATTGATCACTTCTAATTTGTACTAAACTGGTCATGGACGTCACCAAGTGAAATAAAATCAGTAACAATGTAAGTAATATTGCTGTCCAAGATTTAGTAAATTATATTAATGGGTCAGGCAATCAGTGCGTGGTCTACATCTATTTTAGGTTTGCCGAAAAGAACCACGAAACATTATGTTTAATTTTCGAAGAAAAAAAACTTTATTCAACATTTCTAATATGTCTAAAATTGCATCACATTCCACATTTGCATACTGTTACTCAACAAAACCATTATCCATGTTCTGGATGCAGTAACATAAACGAGCAAAACTAAATAATTGGTTTTGATCTATAATACCCGTGCCACACCCGTGCCACACTCGAACGCCATTTACAACGAATGACATTTGAGCGGACGGCCGATCAGCGCGCGACACTCTGGGCGTATCGCATTCCACGCGCGACAGATTGCGAGCTGATTCGCCGATCACATAAATGTCATTCGTTGTAAATGGCATTCGAGTTGCCCGTGTGGCACGGATATTACATTACGTTTATTATGGTCTGTATTCCAGAGGTTTGCAACATTTTGAAATATAAAAAAAAATTAAAAAGCAATAATAGCCTGAAAGGCAGATGTTTTCAGAAACAACGTATCGAATAATTTTATGCAAACGTAGTGTCATGTTTTTCCTGTTTAGTCGTTGTCTTTTAGTCGCCCCTTTATTGAGCAGACCACACTAGATAACGGAGCATTCGGTTATTTTAATTTCTCGTGGTGTGTTCAATGTTGTTTCTGGAGTGAGATTCTAAAAATACTTTAGCGGTCTTACTGCAGAATTCGCAGGTCAATGTTTGCCACTTCGGGTCTCTCAGCGTTGGCATAAGAAAAAAATAACAGCGTCTCTTTTGCTATTTCAAAGACGATTGAAGGCGAAAGCCCAAGCGCCGATGCATTAAACGCAGACACGTGATTTTCTTTGTTTCACGTTCTCTTTTGGCACATTCTCTTTTTTTACAATCCCGTATTTGTTTCATATGTTATTTTCAGATTTCACGCACACAATTCCTTACATCATGTGGTCGACCTTCTAAAATCGCTTTGTCATCCGTACTAATTAGCCACACCCATTAGCCACTTTAATTAGCCAGCTTAATTCGCTGAGTGGTCCCTCACAATGTGCTGAGTCATCCTTCTTAAAATGCTGAGTTATCCTTTTTGATGCGCTGAGTCATCATCTTAATTCGCTTAGTCATCCACTTAATTCGATTTAATTACCCTTCATTCCCTATAGTTCCTCTTGGTTAACTTTAATTTATCTTAATTAGCTTTGTCGTATTTCTCACTCAGCTATGATTACTCTTACTACTCTTTAATTCTTACTAACTAACTTTAATTCCTCTTAATTTTCTTTGTAATCCTTTTAATTTCCTTGCCTCTAATTCGCCTGAGTGGTCACGTAAACGTTCTGGTACCTTTCGTGTCGCCGACGTGTTTCCGCTCAAGCACTTAAAAGGTCTACTGGACGAAGAGACATATAAGGCTTTCGCCTTAATACATCCTATATTCTCCGCAGCATGCCAGTCCCTCCTGTAAAGCGGATCAGGAACCCAGTATGTTTCCTCTCCTCTCGTTCATTCTTTATACCGTACCCAAATGGGCAGATAGGCCTGGCTTTTTAGACTCAAAAGGTTTACATTTTAATGACATGTCACTGCTTCCAGCAAAGCGTTATTATTCGTGCTTAGGCTCAAATACGTTTTTCAGAATGAAAATGGATAAAGGTAGGATTTACGCACAATCATGCATCATTAATACGACACATCAAGAATTGTAAAAAAAAAATGTGGTTGCGGCTTTTTGTGTTTTTAATCAGTGCAAACAAAGTGACGGTTACACTTTTCACGCGTTCTGTGTGTGACGCGTGCTGACTGTTGTTTCCGGAGGGCAGAAAGTCTGATAGGTCTGTTCACAGTATAATAATCACATATTTATGAAAGCTTTATGCGGTAATATGTCAAAACTTAATCCTGCCCGATATTGCTCATGTCCCTCGTATAGGCGGCGTGATCCAGTTTGAAGGGACGTAATTATATTCGTAGAGATGGCGGGAATATAAAATGGTCCCTTTTAGTGCTCGCCGAAACGAGTAAAATATCACGAGGCTGCCTCCGGCACGCTAAGCTGTGAAAACGACTGCAACATTGCGATAAGACGAAATGAATCCATCCCTTCCATTTCTTATTGAACAGCTTGACGTACCCGGCGTGCCGCAAATGGTGTTTGCGCCATTCCGGCCCGAACGCATCCAGCTTATAATGCCCCAACATCTGTGCGGTCGGTATTGGCTGCCATTGATGAATTTAAAATCACACTGCACCTAAGACGGCTAGAAAATATAAGGTGTCATTATCTATTCATGTAGTGTTGTGATATACAGAATCAATAATTCTATATTTCAAAAGTTGTATTATCACGCGCGTCGCTGAGCGACCGTGTACGTGGCCGAATGTTTACCGTTCTTGGCTGTCTGGCGGACGATCTGAGTTCGATTCCAGGCAACGGAATGTACTTTTATTTAATATTTCTACTTGGCGTTCTCGCAAATTCGAAAACTTTCTGGTCTAATCGAGTTACCAATGTTCTACGCGCCAAACGTTCTAGACCGAATGTTCCAGAAACCAACGCGGCTACAAAAGGGTGCTCCGCGTAGCAAGCCGGACGCAGTGTCGCTCTTGCGCTCGATCGTGCTACTCCGCCAACCTGCGATGTTACCTCTTTAGATTATTTTGTTTTGGGCAGAGGTTCGCAACCATTAAACGTTTAGTTTCCTACTGCACTAACCGTCTCTCTGTCTGTAACTCGGGAAATTTTGGTGAAGGTGCACGGCACAACCGATGCAGCTTACACCCCCCCCCCGAGGCCTCGCAGCGTAAGCCCAATCCCCGGCTTAAGAGGACCATCCGCAGAGATTACTGATACCCGAGGAAGCCGCCGCATCCAAGGCCTTTCCCCGGAATTTTGGCTCCCTGTCTGCCAAGACCAAGCAGTCAACAACACGGATGATGAACAACCAGTCACCGCAGACCGAGACCACTGCATCCGTCGTCTACCTGACCGCATCCCAACGAACCCCGACGACCTTCCATGGCGAGGCCCACGAGGATGAGGAGGACTGGTTACAACACAATGAACACGTAGCCCGCCATAGCGGATGGATCACGGAGCAGCGCCTTTAAAACCTCTACTTCTCTCTGGAGGGCATTGCGAGGCAGTGGTTCGAGAACCACGAGGTTCAGCTCCTGAGCTGAACCTCAAGCCTCCATGAGAAGAAGCTGCGCGCCCTCATGCGAGGCGTGAAGAGTGAAATCTTCAGCGGTCTTTTCCGACACCCCCCAACAGTTGACGGCTTTGTAGCGGAAGCCAGAGACATTGAGCGTGCACTGTAGTCTCGGGCAAGCCACTACCACCGACTTGTCGGCTCCTCTGTTGCGTCATCTGCCGCACATCATCGCGGCTTGACCTGGATATCGTCGGTGCGGACAAAATTTGGCAGATCATCCGTAACGTCGTTCGGGAAGAGCTCCGAAAGCTGCTACCCGCAGCTGACCGACCAGCGTCGCTCTCCATCGCGCCGAGGCGGTGCGGGAAGAAGTCCAGAGAGCCATCCAACCAGAGACTTTGTCATTTTTAATTTAATTTTAATAAAATTTAATTTTTAACTAAAACTTGTTATTGTAAAAAATAGATCTACTAGTGCTGCTCCGTAAATCTGCGTCAGATTTTGGTAGTCTCGTGCTACTACTCTATTGCGATGGTATTCTAGATACATTTTGTATTTGCATATAAAATTCCTCCACTATATATTTTTATTCTGTATTGAACTTGACTTCCAGATGCATTTTTGTCTTGTGCTGCGGTAATAACCGAAGCGAATTTATCTGGTTGTAATTTTTATTGAAACATTACCCTCAAAATCAATGTTGAAGATATACTTATCTTGTTTTCTTTCCTGTTTGACGGGAGTAGATGTTGCTCTAAGGAACACGTGGATGCTTTGTTAGTTAGAAGATTCAGGTATCTTCGTGAAGTTTTGTTTTTGGGCTTATAACATGACCCTGCATTCTTTTTCGCCAAGAACAGAAATGGTTTTTTTACTTCAGGTGGTAGACTATCGTTCTAAGATACAAGAATAGCGGTTCATTCAAAGCTAACATCGTAAGACTACTGCTGCGACATGCTTTCGGATCGTACAAGGACATCGTGATGTCTTGAAGTTTCTCGTGAGGGCACGAACAATGTTCAGGGATGTGTGATTTTGACGCAGAAGAACGAGAGATGTAAAGCAAAAGGTCGCTCCACCCATAATGGGAAATCTGTTTGATTCCATTGAAGTCCTCTAGCCTCCTTCACTACTTCGCAAATCGAGAATTGTTTTTTCGCAAAATATCGGCCTCTGAGCGGTTACGAAGACGCACGCAGTCCAGCGGCGAAGCTCCAGTGCTTCGGCCGTACACCCACGTTTCCACTGCCGGTGCGAACCGCTATTTACGTGGTTCTTGTTGGCCCTCTTGAAATTCAAACATATTTTCTTTAACTTCGGCTGCCTCCTATGGATTCCGAGACTGCGAACAACCCCGCGTCTATTCGTTTCCATTTGCGCCGTTTAGCAAACGAGCTGTGTGGGCCGTTTATTTAGCAACGATGGTAGTTGTGTTCACTTCGTAGCAATCGAGGTCGTAGGAAGGAATCGACTAAGGCGGTTCTCCCGGCCTCAGCATGAAAGCCAGTTTAAATCACTGTAGTCTCGACATTTCACTGAACGTCATAACCACCAAAAAAGCGTTGCCGGCAAGGCCGTCCGCCTACATGTGTTGTGATCCAAAATCCATGTGCTCCCAAGCGTGCGCTCCCCGATTTGCTGTTTGTGGTGCCGAAGAAGGTATCACCACTGCAACAGCCCGGTGTCGAAGGGATCGGGAGCGGGCGGGAGCGTGCAGGTCATCGAAATATCTCGCTTTCACGGACAAGAACGTCGCGCTCCTCTTCTCCCTTAAGGAAGCACTCGCAAGTACCAAGTGCTATTCTTACAATCTCCGTAGCATCCAAACTTCTAAGCTAAGTTGTGTCGTAACCTAAGAAGGTATTCGTTAATATGGCCTCAGACGTCGTAGAAAAAACGCCCCAAACACTGCTGCACAATCGGTTGCAAACATTTTGGGGCTTTTTTTTTTGTATGCTGAGAAAAGCCTTATAGCGTTGGATATTAGCGCAAAATAAATTTTAGGGGTCTCAATTCTAACAGCAACTCATATTTTGACGACAGCAACGAATTCCTATTTTGAATGCGCCAACTAAAGCGAATATTGCTAAAGTTAATTAAACTGTTTTAATTATTTGTATTGATGATAATTCCTTTACACTTTCTAGCCTAGGTACATTGTAATTTATAACGATATATGAAAACAAAATTTTTTAGTATTGCTTATTTTTAAAAGTATTTTAAAAAGTATTTTCTCCTTGAGGAAACTCCTTGTGTATAGAGTGTTTCATACCATGCAGGCCAAATCGCTTCTACGAATAGTTCGCACAATACAGAAAGATGGCTGCTTTCATATTTATCCCTTTTAAGGGGCCTAATTTGAAAAAATTAATAATGTGCGGTGTAATTATGCCTTCAACACAATTTGAGCAAACAAAATGTTTTTTTATTAAACGAAAATCATGGTTTTAGTTTGAACTTTTCAATGGATTATTGAAAACCACTAAATAAGCGAATTACAGATAATATAATGCACGCACAACCTTTTACGGCATTTAATAAAATAATAAATGCTGACGCATTTGTAAGTTTTGGTTTTTTTGTAAAAGTGCATCTCCGTGCCAGCGGTATTGCTGTCTGCTGTCAAACAGCTCAACTGACGCCTGGACTCTCCCTGGTAGAAAAAAAAAGAGCTGTAGTGCAAGCTGGCGTAATGAAACAATGTGATGTTAGAATGATAATTCAAGACCAATTTTGGTTCTTGGATTTACCTCCGCCATGCGAAAATTGCTGCGTGGCCGACGTTAATTGTGCGCTATGGATGAACTGACGAGCAGATGAGGTCTTAAAACATATCAAGTTCAAAACGCGTCCCAAGAAGTGTCTTTTAGGAATACTGTAAAAGGCATCGTTTCTTTTTTATCGTTAGGAAGTGTGCTGATCTTGTGATTTTCGGTAATGATCATGAAGTTTTATTTTAGCCACTAATTCTAATTTTCTAATTATAAAGCTAAGTACTCAAACGTAATTAGGGACTGAATCATACCCAACATTCTTTTGTTTCACATAACGATATTTTGGCGAAACCGCTTGGAAAGCACCTTTTTCAACGTGGGATTTGTGCTTTTAAAATGAACAATCTGGCCAACGTTCCGAGAAACACCCTGTATTTTCCTGAAGCGCCGACTTTATGGCAATCAATTCGTAAGCTCTCAGTTTAAGCGCAACTAGTGGTACTTCGACATGTCTCTCTAAACACGTCTATTGAGTGCAGAGCAAGGCTCGAGCTTGGTGTGGCTGGGAGTTGCCGCATGGCCGCGCTTTTCGACAAAAACATGTGCCAGAAGTCTCCGACTCCTCAAGTTTTCAACAAGGCGCTATTTTATGTAATGGAGTGAAATTGAAAAAAATTCACACGCTCGCAAGCTTGTCTTCCCGTCTGTAATTTGTCTCACCGAATGGATTACTGGGGAAAACACAATATTGTCTAAAACCGGTTCTTGTTGTTTAGCGCTGTCTTATAATAGAACCGAAAGACATTTGAGACCGGCGAAAATCTGTCGTTATCGCTGAATATTTTTTAAATTGTGTTTCACGTTTGTGCCTTCGCAAAGAACCCCTGCACGGTTTTGCGGGGTTCTATATAAATGGGAATGAAGGAATGTTTGAATATAAAGTTTTGAAGTCCCATTATTTTTCAAACGCTGAAGCAATGAAGTATTTGATTTTTTTAATGGTAAGCTCCAGTGTATTTTCTATCTAGCCAAATATAACACCTTCTCCAAATTCCCAGGCTTATTTTTTTCCGTCATGCCACGTATAATCTGTGTACTCAAAATAGCTATTGACACCAAATCAAGATGAAGACGAAACTATCAATTGTTTCCGCGCTCTTCGGTGGGGAGATGTCACACGTATAATTAGCAAGTCGAGCAGGCAGTCTTAAAACGCGTACTTACCACACATTTTTTTTCTCGTGTTTGCTTTCATGAAGCATTCATTTGTCACCATTAAAATTTTTCTAATTCGTTGGGAACACGATGTTATACTCAGTATTTTAACAAAGTTCAATAATTGCTCTGACGTTCTTAGTGCGGACAATACAGTCTATCAGCCGCTGAGACCAAATTGGAAACTGCAATGACATTGTGATTTGTGTTATTATAGTGAAGATCGAATATGGCAGTAATGACACCAATGTAATAAAATTAGAATAATTAAGTTCCTTTTTCTGGTAATGAGCAATGTAATTAATTACTTTTCTAGGCTGGTAATAAATAAATCTAATGAATGACAAGCGGGAAGTTATTATGAGAAAGTGTGCAATTACTTTTGAGATTCACTTTTTTTTCACAGATGAGAAAGTTAGTTGCATGGTGAAGTGTCCTGAAAAAGACATCAGAGCAAAAAATGGACGGCCATCTTAGTGCAAAGTCTCGTACAAAGAATACGATACACGCACAAAGAATACGACAGACGCACAAAGCGGGCTTGAAAGGGGATGGCGATGGAGAAAAGATTTCGTGTGAAGACATCGCTGGAAGGTCACGACGGCTAACAAACTCCAGACAAAACAGATTCATGGCATTACATCATCATGACTGTACTATACTCTGTTCACCCTTAAGCCGAGACTGGGGTCCGAGCATCATACACGCCGGAACAATCAGAAGTCTCCTTTTTATCACCTGATCTGGCTGTTCGCGCGTGGGTATGGGTGCGAGCGTTATCACGTTGCGAAAGAGAGATCTACGACTTGTCCAACGATGATCTAGCTTCCACCGTAGGCAGCTTAAGCTAAGGGGAGAACCAAATATTTACATCGTCCACCCCTATGCTCACTGCGATAGAAGCTACGAGCTTACCAGAATCAATCAACCACCATACTTTGATCACCTGACCCGTCCCTTTCTCTCCGCGAGGGTATGAACGAGAGCGTTGTTACCCGGCGAAAGATACACGCGTAACTGATCCAAGAGCAGGTAGCTTCCAATGCACTGTCAGCTTGGCGGTGAACGACCTATAGGCTACAAGGCGAAGGCCGCGTCACCAGTGAGGTCAACAGATTTTAAAACTTACGAAGACTGGAGACACAGATCACCAGTCTTCTTGCTCTTTCGTCGAGCAATGTAGAACCGTAAGCTTCGACTATCGTTAACAACAAACTACCAAAATATATAGTTAATGCCCAATGCCTTGTCAAGGACCCAAAACATTTCATCTGAAGCCTTGAGCGAAAATAATTGGACTGCGACCGACTCAAAAGGCAAAACTTCCACATGACAACTTCTTGCAAGAACGAGCTTTCATGGCCCAACTTAGATTTTTGATACGGACTATAACTATTTTTTACCAGGAAGAGGTAATCATATCATACTTTAACTAAGGACCGTCTCCACTGAATTAAAAGCGAAGCCGGAGAGTCGACTCTTCTAGAGTTATTTAAAAAGTAGAAAGTATTCAACATGTTGAACACTTCTCTCGTGTGCGCCAGGGGACCGATCGTTCAGTGGTTCACTTTGAGGCGAATGAGGCTTTTACGGCGTAAACACTAAGATCTGAGTTTTAGAAGGTATACTGCTGTAGTACTTTGACCTTAATTTAGTACTGTAAGTACTAAAATAAGGTCAAAGTAAGTTTATTACCCTTGGAAAGTAATTGTAATGTAATCTCTTTACATTTAGTCTGCAGTAATTAGTAATGTAATTTAATTACTTCTTCAAAGTAATTTTGTAATCTCTAGTGCAAATGTGTCAATTAAATTGTTGAAAAATTTTTGAGGCAAAATATTGCCTATAAAATATTTGCCGGATTTCTTATTTAATGCAGGTTCTGGTAGTTTTCTTGCTGAATATATGCTCGGTAGAAAATAGACAGCCAGTAACTTTAAACAAACGTTTTTATGAAATATGCTGACTATGCTCGTTTTCATTTATAAAAAAATAAAGTTTTGCACATTGTTCATACGCCGGGTGAAGTAGTTTCAATATGATTTAGTTGTCGGTGGAAAAAGCGATGATTTTGGCGTTTGGGATGTGTACAGCTTGATAAGACATTACCAATATATTCTTAAAGAGACCTACATATATCTTATTATTCTACATAAAGGAGGAAATAGCGCATGCTCCGCGAAGTGCCGGACTTTTGTTACTACGATTCTTGAGGGGAAAACGAGTATCAAGCCGAAGCTCAGTCTAGCAGCCATGGAGGGTAAAGGCTGTCAAGAACCGTTCGTATATTTGCGTTTTACTGCGTGCGACTGCAAAATAATGCGCTTGCGATGCCTCGCTAAAGAGAGCCGCCCAGGAAAGAAAAGACTCTTGCCGTACCGCATTGCTCCTGAACGCGCCGTTATAATATTGAATCGAGCTCAGCTTTCGAGTGGGGGCATACATTTGGATATTTGTGGCGACCAATCAGAAATCGAAAATAGGAAGTTAGGATTTCGTGCTTGCCCACGTACAGTGTGTTACCACATACGGTTGCCCCTTTTTCAAGACGCGATATTGCTTTTGCCTGTTGGAGAACAGAAGGAGCTCAGAAGCAGGTCATTTTGTAATTGCACGAGCATTCCAAGAATTAGGGGAGCAAGTGGATTTATCGAAAAGCCCGCCATGCCGACAGCTCTCGCGGTGCGCCGCGCTACGTGTGCTTTGGATTTCGGTTGGCAAGGGTTAGCGCCAAGCGCAAATGGCGGGCCATTAATTTTTTTTTGTTACGGCCGACAACTTTTTTGACATAACAGTGTCTAGAAGCTCTGCGAAAATGCCCTTCGTAAAGGTTTACATCTGCCTTTCCGGAGTTGAACGCACCGCACTCAAACGCAATAATAACTTTACTTCTCTCGTGATGGAACACGGAAAGTAAATGAAAATTGTTTGCACAACAAGGCCGAAAAACTTCTGAAGTTGAACAAAAGTATAAAATATATTACGCCGTATTTAAGACGTCCATTATAGGTCGGCGCAAAATCGGTTTCGGAATAAACTTAGAAATATGTCCTACGTTTACGGCAATGGTACTGAGGAACGGCGAGGATAACGTAGAAATTTTCCACAAGCACGGTCCACGTGGCCGTTTGTTTTGACCACGAGGTGGGGTTATTGCTATTATTTTTTTTAACATTTATTGTTAAACACTGTGTGTTATAGACAATTAAAACATAATGTCTAGCTCTTGGGTTTTAATAGAAATAAGTTCGACAATCCCTAATTTGACCTTTAGCATCAAAGATATTGATTGATTAAATTTGTACGCTAACTTTAACTTTTGTGCTTCGGGTGGTTATGGTATCGAATTCAACATTTTCTGACAGCCTAAGACACAAAAACAAAATGCATTACAAAACGAGCAAGCTGCGCCGTGTAATTTATTCGACTTTATGTAGAAAGCACGCAATGCGTTTATCTTAAGATAAATATTAATCAGGCGGATCTATGGCGCAATGATCCACGAGGCGTCGATCGAGGTACCCAAATCACTGTCGGTATCTAAGGCGAGAGCCAAAAACGAGTTTTTGTAGACCGCTTTTCTCGACTACTTTTAGCTCTCCACAGCCAAGACCTGACTATTAGACATGCACCCCTATACGTTGTCTGCATAATTCCGGATCGTCCAGCAAGTTGAGATCAAAATAAATGTTATACAAATAGTTCCTCTCCTCTGCAGCTACACCGCCGTGTTGCATGAAGGCAAACTCTACGCATAACTCTTCATTGCCTGTCCCCGACTTTGTCTGACCTACTTTTCTGACAGCTCCCGTGATTTATTGAGGTGTGTGTGATCGCGAATGCGAGTTCGCCATTACGACAACCACGTCTCCCGGAGGCTGTCGGAACGATATCTCGATCGATCGTTTGACCGAGTTTTATGCTTCAGACATACCGTGGGATTGATGATTTTTTTCTTTATGTTTGACGGGTATTCGCGAAATGCAGGTCAAAACGTACCTGCTAAAAGTACGCCTTGCACAGAAAGACGGTTGATACCATAATGGTTTCTTCCAAATGGGATATTCATGAAAATTAATAGCGTTAGGTATTTCAACTTGTATTTACTTTCAGGACATATTTCCTTTTGTCACTTTTGTCATCAAAGTAGTGGTTTCAAATAAATCTTGCTGGATATCATCGAGAGCTGGCAAGTCCACCAATACTATAAATACATAATGCACGAGCAGTACATTACAGCGCTCTGAGAAAGCACTCTACTTGGACGCGTTCTGAACGTTCGGTTATCTATCAAAACGCATCTCAACATTAGCAAACCTGCTCTCCAGTGACCAAATCGGATTACCGAATGGACGTCACCACGCATTATTTGCGTGACGTAGGCGAATCAAATAAATAAAGCTTAATCTTGCAACGTCATTCGAGCAGTACATTGTTTTATTCTCCGGCTCGCTTCATACTATCTTCTTTCTAGCGAGGGGGTGAGGTGATGGTTGAGCGCTTCAGCCATGGGGACACAACCGCTGACGCGGAGATGCTCTCCGAGTCAAAGCAGAAACCTAGAAGCCAGACTTGTGCCTGTTAAAAAAATACGTTATAAACTACTCACCATAAAAGGTAATCAATTAATTACTTTAATCTACTGGACTACTTTATATACCCTAAGATAATACGCAAATAATATACAATGATTCATGTGTGTCTAATGGGTAAAATGTATTTTAACATTCGAAATAAAGCGCCTATAACATGCACTCAGTGCAATCTACCATTTAATTAGAAAAATTAGTACAGAGCTTTAAAATGTTGCACTAGTTTTTCAGATGTTTGAAATAAAGGAGTCTCAAGCTAGACAACCCGGACAGAACTGAATCGCATGAACATCCGAAAAATACAGTTGTGCGGTAAAGGAACGCACACCATTCTAAATAATCCGAGTTCAGCATCGATGTACTGGAAAACACGATTCCTCTGAAACCAGGCGCGCACATCCGTACCACCTCCCCGCAGTATACATTATCACGTTCACTAAACCCGTAAAACTTCCCCAACAACACAGACACCATGGACAACAAAAACAAAAAATAAAACCTTCAAAGGCGCACCTCTGAACACAACCTCAACTACACTCGCACGGCAATGGAACTTCAGGGGATACCGTCGTAAATGAGGGACCCTGCGACATCACCTAGGCGCATATCACCGACATTTTGAAGTCATTGCCATGCAAGGGACAAGCTGCCCACCTGTCCTCACAAGATACGCGACATTCGCGCAATCAGTCGTACAAGGCGAAATTTCACGTGTAGCTTTACTAATCGCCAAACACATTCCCGCTATCGATCATATAACGTCCCAACACGAGAGCGTTCCGCAAGTCCGGGTTGAACTTCTGTTTCGGCAACGTGGCCAGGCCAGTCTCGTCATTCTCAACGTGCACAGCCCTCCGAAGAAGACCGAAAAAGGACACGTTTGAAGAAATACTTCGAGCCGCGATCAAGATAACCTAACCACGCAAAAACTCGCTCCTCATCGTCGGAGATTTTAAAGCGACGCATACTTCGTGTGGCTACATGTCAAACACGGCGAAAGGACGCAAGCTGGCTCGGGCCATCGCCGTAAACCAGCTTACCCTTCTCAGAAAACCTAAACCGTCAACCCGGCTAGGACCAGCGTACAACGCGACTCTTGCCCGGACCCAACGACCCAACGCTCGCGCGTGCACAACACCTATGCACGTGGTAAGACCTAGAAAATAATCTCGGTAGTGAACAGTGAACG